>NW_020717207.1:70411-101679 GCF_900518725.1 Notechis scutatus | reverse complement strand
TTCTCTCTCTCTCTCTCCCTCCCTCCCTCCCTCCCTCCCTCTCTCTCGTTTTCTCTCTCTCTCTCTCTCTCTCTCTCTCTCTCTCTCTCTCTCCTGGCTTAGTTTTCCTATGTAGGCTGCTCAGAGTGTAGGGAAGGAGAAGGATAGGAGGGAGGAAGGAATAGGAAGAAAGAAGAAAAGAAGGGAAGGTGAAGGAAGTGGGAGGGAGGGATAGGAGGAAGGGAAGGCGTGGGGTCTCCTCCCACAGCCTTCCCTGCCACCCCTGAGGAGGAAGACGGGGGGGGGGGAAGTGCCCCACTCTCCGGAAGGGAGCCCGGAGCTGTTCAAGGGAGCTCAACTGCCCCCATGGAGCAGCAGCCCCTTTGGTTACTTCCCCGTTTCTTTTCCCGGGCCCAGGTAGATACCGAGGTGCCCCACCTGCCCCGGCACAGAGTTCTCCACCGGATGGAGACGGACAACAAACGGTCTATGTGCCCTGAAGCCCAGGGAGGGGCAGGAGTCCCAGTGCTCCCCCCTCCACGGGGTTTCATTCTCCCAAAGGGAAGGCAAGTGACCTCCCCTTGGCTGCCCCCTCCCCCTGCCTGGCACAGGAAGGGCTGCTGGGGGACAGGCCTGGGGGGGGGGTCCAAGGGACGAGGCTTCCCCAACACCAAACTCAGCCCCTCTTTTCCACAGTCCCTTGTGCTCTTTATTGAGGTGTCAGTGTTAGAAAGAGGCTTTCACAGCGATGGGGGGCGACGGGGTCCGGGGTTCGGCTGGAGGGGCGTGTCTGAGCTGTGCAGAGCAAGCGGGCACAGGAGCATGGGCCTGGGGTGCTCGGCAGGGCTGGGGGCAGCTGCCACTCCCGCCGGCCGGTCTCGCAGGAATGTCTCGATGCTTTACTGCACACCTTCCATCATCTTGAGGAACTCTGGGGGGGAGATGGAGAGGGGTCAGCCCCAGACCCAGCAGTGATGGGCGGCAGAGCACCCCCTCCCAGAAGGGGCCTGGAGCCAAGGAGGGTGACCCCCACCCACACACAAAGGGGCTCCCAGCACCCCCAACCGCCCTGGATGCAGCCTCCCTGAATTGCTAGGGGGTCCCAGGAGGGACTTTGGCAGGGGGGCGCTCAGCCCCTACAGTCCCCAATTCCATGCAGGGAGAAGGCTGCGTGAGGGGCTGTGGGACGGGGGGGGCTGTTGCTCAGCCCCAAGAATCTCCGTCCATCCGAGCTGCTCACCGTCAAAATCGATCCGCCCGTCGTTGTTTTTGTCTCCGTCCCTCATGAGCTCCTGGATCTCCTCTTCTGTGACGCTCTCCCCGGAGAGCTGGAAGATCTCCACCAGCTCCTCCGCATCCAGGAACCCATCGGCATTCCTGGCAGAAAAGGGGGGGGCGGTGAATGACCTGGAGGGACCTGGAGGTCTTCTAGTCCAGCCCCTACTCAAGCAGCAGAACCTATGTGGCTGCCCAGCCTCTTCTTCAAAGCCTCCAGTGGATGGAGCCCCCACAGCTTCCCTTCCACTGGTCAATTGTCCTCCATCCATGTTGCTTCTTGCCCCGCCCTCAGGGGCTTTGGAGAATAGCGTGACACCCCCCCCCCTCCTCTTTGCTGGCTGGGGAATTCTGGGAGTTGAAGTCTGCCAGGCTTAAAGGGGCCAAGGTTGGAGACCCCTGTCCTAGTGGACGGTCGCTTAAATATGAGCCCTTTACTGTGTGCGGCAGCTGCCAAAACAGCCACAGCAGCCCAGTTGGGCCTGAACGAAGGTCTTGAGAGTTCTGAGTCGCCATCCTCTCGTCCTGCCTGGAAGTCCAGCAGGTCAGACCTGTCCCACTAGTTAAGGGCCAGACCGGAGGGCAGGAGGGAGCTGCTCCTTCTTCCGGGCCACGCCTGGAGCCACGGAGTCAGGGAATCCTCCGGCCTTGGGCTAACTTGAGAGGGGGACACATGTGCCAGAGAGCCGCCTTCTTCTCTTGGACACTTGGGGCCAGCTCGGTCCCTCGAAGGCTCCCACCCTGCTGGGCTGGAACCCCCAGGGCCAGGCCAGTCTGGGGGCAAAGGACCAGGCTAGAGAGTGGGAGGGGGGAATTCCAGACCCATCTGAGCTGGGTGACTTTAGGGACCCATCACCAGGAGACGGTGAGTTCTAGTCCCACCTCAGGCGCAGAAGCCACACGGATAACTTTGAACCAGTCCCTCTCTGCAGCCCAGCCCACCCCACAGGGTGGTTGTTATAAGGAAAAGGGGAGGTGTATTAATCTGTAGAGATTCTCCAGATCACGGTTGTCCCAAAGGGGCCTTTTTTCAAGAGGCAACTGGACTTTCTGGTTTTTCAATTGAAAACGTTTTACTTCACATCTGAGAAGCTTCTTTGGATAAGATCATCAGAGTTGGGAGGGACCTTGTAGGTCATCTAGTCCAACCCCCCATGCCCAAGCAGGAGACCCTGCACCATTTCTGGCAGGTGGCAGTCCAGCCTCTTCTTGAAGGTCTCAAGTGATGAAGCTCCACAACCTCCGAGGGCAACTTCTGTTCCATTGGTTGATTGTTCTCACTGTCAGAAAGTTTCTCCTTATTTCCAGGTTGAATCTCTCCTTGTTCAATTTCCATCAATTATTCCTTCTCTGGCCTTCAGGTGCCTTGGAGAATAGCTTGACCTTTTCCTCCTCCTCCCTGTGGCAGCCCCTCAAATATTGGAAGGCTGCTCTCCTGTCTCCCCTGGTCCTTCTCTTCCCTAGACTAGCCAGGCCCAGTTCCTGCAATTCCATTCTTCATACGTTTGAGCCTCCAGTCCCCTCATCATCCTGGTTGCTCTTCTCTGCACTTTTTCTAGAGTCTCAACATCTTTTTTATAGTGTGGTGGCCAAAACTAGATACAGTACTGTAGGTGTGGTCTTACTAAGGCTTTATAGAGCTTTATTCAGCTCTGACAGGATGGTGGGGGAGGGAAGGATTTATGCTCCTTGCAGACAGCTGGTCATTTGCAGCGTTGTTTAGAGGATCCTTGAAGCACCTGCAGGTTTACCTGTGTCCTCAGGGCCACCTGAGTGGTGCAAATTGTTCCTGTCTTTTTTTTCCTGGAAATGCATTTCCAGGAACCATTTGCACCCCTCTGGTGACCCTGAGGACACCGGTAAACCTGCAGGTGCTTCATATAAATCCTTCCCTTCCCCACCATCCAGCCAGAGCTGAAGAAGCTTCTTGGATGAGAAGCGAAACATCTTCAAAGGAGGAAAAACCAGAAAGTCCACTTGCCTCCTGGAAAAAAAAGCACTTTTGGGACTGAGAGGCATATCCTGAAGTGGATTTGCCACTTGGAGTTACTTATGAACTTATAAGCAGAAAAGAGCTGGCTGAGGAATTCTGGGAGTTGAAGTCCACCAGTCTTAAAGGTGCCAAGTTTGGGGACCCCTGCCCCAATGAATGAATAAAACAAAGGAACACCCTCCCTGTTCCCCCAAAAGGCCACTCTGCCCCCCCCCAACAGTCCCCTTCCCCCCCCTCCTCCGTCCTGGCTGACCTGTCAAAGATGCGGAAGCACTCGGCCAGCTCCTCCTCCGACTTCCCCTTGGCGTCCTCCTTCATCTGCCTCACCATCATCACCAAGAACTCCTCGAAGTCGATGGTTCCGCTGCCTGCATGGAGAGGGGGGGGCAAGGCCAGAGTCAGGGGGGGAGGTGGGGGGGTCTCCCCAGCCCTTCCCCCCTCCCGCCCCTCCCCGGCGTCTTCCCCCTCTCACCATCCTCGTCCACCTCCTCTATGATGGCGTCCAGCTCTTCCTTGGTGGGCGTCTGGCCCAGCATCCTCATGACTGTCCCCAACTCCTTGGTGCTGATGTCCCCACCCCCGTCGGCGTCAAACATGTCGAAGGCGGCCTTGAACTCTGCGGGGGGGAAGGGGGGACCCCAAGAGAGGGTGGGGGGAGGGTCTCATCCTCTGCCGGAGAAAGGCAGCGGCCCCGCAGCCTCACCGGCCTCCCCCCCGTTGTCCAAGCGACCCCGAGCCCAACCGTTCAGAAGTGGCCCTAGGTAGCCCTCCCCTTACAACGACTTCATTTAGGGACCGCTCAAAGAAGGGAGGGGGAGCTCTCGCCTCACAATCCGGAGGCTGTGAGTTCGATCCCAGCTAGAGGCTAATGCTTGGGATAGACTCTCTCCTGCTCGAGCGGGGGGGGGGGGTTGGACTAGATGACCTCCAAGGGCCCTTTCCAACTCTGTTATGATTCCTATGATTTCTATTACCGTATTTCACACTCACGACCCTGGGAGCATCCCCCACCATCTCCCCATCAAAATTCAGAGGCTTGGCAAACTGACTCATACTTATGACGGTTGCCATGTCTCGGGGGGGCGTGTCACGTGATCCCCTTTTGCGACCTTCTGACCAGCAAAGCCAGATCCGCTTAGTGACCACGTTCCTAACTAAACAACTGCAGCGTTTCACTTAGTCACTGTGGCAGGAAAGGTCATAAAACGGGAGACGACTCCCTTCATGACCATCTCGCTTAGCAACAGACCTTGGGGCTCCATTGTGGTCCTAAGTCAAGGACCGGCATCCCCCGGGCAAACTCTTCGATGCGGCCACTCTGGGCCCTCCACCCCTCCCTCCTCCCCTCCCCAGGGCTTCCCCCCCTGCCCCCCCCCCGACCCTGCCCACTCACCCGCAATCATTTCCTCGCTGAGGTAGGATCGGGCCTCAGCCTGCTGGTCCGTCTGCAAGGCAAGCACAGGGGTGACCGGGGGCCGGGAGGGGGCCCAGCCGGGGGGGGGGGGCCTGCCTAGGGGAAGTCCAGCCCCCCCTCCCCTCCCAGCCGACCTGAGTCCCGGGGCCCTTCGCAGCCTCCCGGCCTTCCCACCTTCGCTCCCAGGGGCAGCTGAGGCTTTGGGCACCAGGGCCCCCACCCACCCCGCTCTGCTCCTTGGCTCAAAGGGGGGAAGCAGCAGCAGCAGCCCCAACCAGGGAGGGGCTCCACTCTGGGGAAGGACGGCCAGGCCAGGGGGGAGGGAGGGAGGGAGGGGACTCCATCGTCTCTCCCAGACGGAGCCCTAAGTCGAGCCCCGAGAGCCCCTGGACTAGGGGAGCCGAGTCCGTCCGGCTGGACAATCCGGGTGCCGCCCTCCTCCTCCTCCGCCAGGCCTCCTGGCCACTTCCTTGCTCCCGGGGCCAGAGGCAGCCGGCCAGAGCCAAGATGCTTCTTGAGGCAGGGGCTATTCTTAGCCGGGCTGGAGCAGCTCCTTCTAGGGGCCACTGCAGGCGGCCTGCCAGCCGGACCCACACCTGTCCACCCCCCGGATTGGGTTACTCCTCCAAGAGGCTCTGGGGGCTGCGAGATGCCCAGGCGCTCCTCGTGACCCTGGGCTGTTTCCCCCCAGCCAGCCCCTCCTTTCTGCAGCCTCTCCTTCCTTGCCAGAGGTCCCCAGGAGTTTTGACTCCCACTCCCCCCCCCACAACACCCCCCTCCCCTGCCCACTTCAGGCCCCCCAAGAAGCAGACGCCATCGCCCCCACAGCCACCCGGCCTCCCCAGTCCTGCCCCCCCCTTCCTTCCTCATCATGCCAGCAGCTTCATCCAATGGATCTTGGTGCCCCCCAGCCTCACACACGGAGCGGCTGGAGCCCGGCTGGTGTCCTGGAAGCTTCCTGGCCGCACCTGTGCTGGCCCTGGGTCCCCCGGCCAGCTTGTCCCATCAGACACTCAGCCAACCGGTCCAGCTGGCCATCCGTGCCGTCCGGCATCCTGGCAGGAGGTCCAGCTCCATCCGTCCTGGCACCGTCCTTCAACGGCCTCCGTGCCCGCGGCCTTGCCATGCTTACCATGTTGACAGGTGTCGCCCCGGAGCCTCGCACAGAACAGAACCTCGGTGTCCCCCGGCGGTCTGAGCAGATGGCAGATGCTGCCCCACCACCCACCCGGCCCCATTTGTACCCCACCAGCCCGGCAGGGCCCCCCTGGGTCCTCCGATTGGGCACCGGGAGAGGCAGCCCAGCCCAGGGCCAACCCCCTTCGGCCTCACCTGTCGATTGGCCAGCCGGGCACTTTACCAAATTTAGCCAAGGTTCTCCTGGCCAGGAAGTGGGGGGGGGCGGGAAGTGGGAGGGGCAGTGCAAGCCCCGGGAGTGGGATGTGGGGGGGGGAGAGGACTCAGTCCTGTGGCTTCCTCCGCCTCCCCACAATTTGAGGCATAGCAAGGAATCGTCCCCCTGGAGTCCCCGCTCCACCCACCCACCCACCCCACAGCCTGGAGGGGAATAAAAATAGACCTCAGCCTGCCCTGCCCCATCTCTGCATCCCGTATCCAGAAGGAAGCCACAAAGGGCGGCCTTAATTCACCCACACACCCACCCCCACTTGGAGGGGGGGGCTAAGTGGCTCCCTGAGCTTTAGGGGAATAAAGCAGTTCAGGAGCCCCTCCCCCCCCAACTCTGCATGGCAGGGGGTGGTGAGGGAGGGATGTAGCAGCGGTTCCACCGCAGCCCCTATGTGGCTCTCCCCCGCCCCCCCCCCCAGCCCTGCTTTCTTTAGGGGGGGGATCCTCTTTCCCACTTCCCTGCGGCTGGGAGGGGGAGAAGGCCAGAGGGCAGCCCCCCAACCCCTGGACTCCACCCGGCAACCTCTGCAGCCTGGGGGAGACAAGGAACCCCCAGCACACGCTGCAGGAAAACCAGCGTGACCCTCCCCCCACCCACCCACCCCGTTGGGGGTCTATTTGGGGCCGCCCAATTCTTGAGGAGGGCGGGGCCTGACGGGCAGGAGCAGCTGGAGCCCTCCCCCCTATTAATAGACATGCCCAAGGAAAGCTGCTGAGGAGGGGAGGGGGGCAGCGCGCTAAATAAGGCAGAGAAGTGCCGGCTCAGGTGGAGGGGACGCCCCCCCAACTCCCACCCCCCTGCACATCCGCAGAGCCCGCGCCCCCCCCCCCCCCCGCACCTTGCCCCGGGAGGGGGCTGCAACTGGCAATTGCCAGGCAGATGAAATTCACCAGCGCCACCCTGGCACCAAAGTGGCTCCAGGTTCACGGCCACGTTTCTGTCCTTAGGAAGAAGCTGGAGAGCCCCTTGTCTGGAATGGCTGAGGGACTCCTGCTTTTGTGGGGGGTGGGGGGTGGACTAGAAGACCTCCAAGGTCCCTTCCAACTCCTATTCTATTCTATTCTCTAATTCTATTCTAATTCTGTTTCTATCGTATTCTTTCCTTTCCATATTCCTATTCCAATTCTGATTCTGTTTCTAGTCTAGTCTATAGTCTATTATTCCATTCCGTTCTGTTCTGTTCTCCCTTCTGTCCTGTCTTCTGTTCCGGGTCCGATTCAAGTGGGGCCATCCTGGTTCAGTGAACTCATCCCAGGCTCAGATCCACCTGGACTTTCCAACCTTCTGTGCTCCACCAGGAAAGGCTGGCAGGCCGTTCCCCACACACACACCCCAAAACGCCCTCCCCTGGTTTCCCCCGGGTGTCCGGAAGAGGGCGTGGCCCTGGTTGGGCTGCAGCTGGGGAGAGCCGGTGCAGAGAGACCAGGCGGCCAGGGAGGGGCGCCACAGGCTGGGTGTCTGCAGCGGCCAAGAGAGATCTGGCAGCCGAGCCAGGAGAGGAGAAGGGCGGGTGCAGGGACAAGCCAGGACTTTGGCTGCCCGCTCTGCCCCTTCTCTCGGGGTTGCCACCCAGCTCTTCCCCACAACCCCAACGCAGGGCAGTCCCCACACCCACCTTAGGGCTCCTCCCAAGACTGGCACCCACCCAGGCAGCCCCTTCTGGGACGGCTCTCCTGCTTATAGACGGAGGGCTCTTCAGAGTTGCCAACTTTAAGACCCGTGGACTTCAAATCCCAGCCTTCCGTGCACCTGAGGGGAAGGGCAAGAAGCAACGGAGGGAAGCTCATCAAGGAGAGAAGCAACCTGGAATTAAGGTGACATTTGCTGACAGGGAGGACAATTAGCCAGTGGAACAGCTGGCCACCAGAAGTTGTGGGAGCTCCATCCCTGGAGGCTTTTAAGAAGAGATTGGACAACCATTTGCCTGGGATGGTATGTCTCCTGCTTGAGCTAGGGGTTGGACTAGAAGACCTCTGAGGTCCCCTTTAATTCTCTTGGAGGTTGATGGCCATGCAATAGGTGTGTTTTAGTAGGTGTCAGTTTAAAGCCGCCTTCTGCACAGGGCTTTTCCGGTGGGAATTTGGAGTGGGGATTCAGGGGTCTCCAACCTTGGCAACTTTAAGACTTGTGGGCTGGATCAGAGGTGGGGAAACAATGGCCCAATTATGACTGGTGGACTTCAACTCCCAGAATTCCTGAGCCAGCTATGCTCCCACACCCACTGGACCCCTTAGGGCTCCTCCCTGCTGGCTCAGGAATTCTGGGAGTTGAAGTCCACATGTCATCTTTCCCCACCTGAGCCAGATGGAGTTGATTGGTTGGAGGGTGCCGGCTCCTGCATGAGGCAATCTGTGCAATGATTGGTTGCTGTGGGTGTAAAGGGGGAGTTTCCCTTCCCCCTCCCTCGCCTTTTTCCCCCTGTTGTGCTTTGTATGCTACAGGAAGTCCTCAACTTGCCATAGTTCACTTAGGGACTGTTCAAAGTTGCAACGCACTGATAAAAGTGACTTGTGACTGTTTTTCACACTTATGACCGTCGCAGCATCCCCAGGGTCACGTGATCAGGGGTGGGATTCTAGCGGTTCTGTCCAGCTCGGTAGAACCGGTAGCTCTGGAGAGCAGCAGACATAGTTCTATGTCTGCTGATGTTTTGGCCCACCCGCCTGCCTGGGCTCTTACCTGACCTTTATTTCCTGCTTTTTCAACCTCAGCTGCCGTGCGAGGCATAGGTGTGGTTGAAAATTCAGGGGAAAAAAGTGCTTTTTCAAACGCTGCTTCTCTGCACGCAGCGCTGCTCAGCTGTCCAGGCAGCAAGCTGATGACGATTTACAGGCGCTCGCGCAGCATGCAGGGAAGCACATCATAAATCACCAAACTGGTAGTTAACCCTGTCGGATCCCACCCCTGCACATGATCAAAATTCAGGCGCCTGGCAACTGACCCGTATCTATGACAGTTGCAGCATCTCCCGGGGGGGTCGTGGGGTCCCCTTTGGCGACCTTCAGACGATCAGTGGGGAGGCCAGATTCACTTAACAACCTCACTAACTGAGCAAGTACAATGATTCACTTAACAACGGAGGCAGGGAAAGCCGTGAAAAGGGGCAAAAAACCTCACTGAGCAAATGTCTCACTTAGCAAAATAAATGCTGCGCTCAGTGGCGGCTGTGAGTCAAGGAACTATCTGTATTTGGTTTCACTTCATGAGGCTCCTATGCGCCTGACTCTCTCAGCTGCTGCAAATTTCTAAACACTATCTGGATACGAAACTCTGTGGTGGGGCTTAGTTTCTGGGGAGGGAAATAAGGAGGAAAAATGCTGCCTCTGCCTCCCATCTGTATTCACCTGGCTAGCGTCCTGTCAGTGTGTGAGAGAGCTAAGGGCTGTTTGGAAACTGAAACAGTATTTGCTGTGTGAGCAAGGAGGCAGCAAGGAGCCTGGGCGTGGCTTAGCTCAACTGTTCTGTACTAAAGCTGCTGGGTGCTGTTGTGAAACTGAAACTGAACCTCCTCTCTGCTTGTGTTTTGCATTTGGAACCGATTTCTTTTCAGGTGGGGAGGGGGAGTAGAACTCCTTAGCATCAGAGAGTGTTAATAATAATAATATAGAAAATCCTCTAAATGTTCTGATGCTCATTTCGAAAAATCCTTTCTTGATGAGCCACCTAGAAGCCAAGAGGAACCTATGGGTCAAATTTCAAGCTCGTAGGCTTGACGGTTCTGGAGATTTTGCGATGATGCGTGAGGGGTCTTTCACTTTTATATATATAGATTAAATGTATTTATTTATATAAAACTACACGTTTGTGTTGGTGTCTCTGACTTCACTTGGACGCCTGCCACACAATTCCCTGACACTCTGCCAGGGAAGAGCAGGGAAATCCTACCAACCTCCAGGCTTCACCTCCCGTCTGCAAACCCCAAACCCGAACCCCACATCGACTGGCCTTGGGCACAAAGGCAGAGGGTGAAAAATGGATGCCAGACAGAAAAGGCCAAGCCGAGACATTCTCTAGGAAACCAATTGCCGTAACCTTTGAGACTCACCTGCCTGGAAATCACCTGAACTGAAAAACAGGTCTTACCTGAATGGCTGAATGGCCGCTCTCTCTGTTATCAGCTCTGACATCGCTTTCTGCCCTGGTGGGTGTGCCACGAGATGTTTCCTTGCTTTCAGCAAAACATTTGACACATTTTTCCTTAAAAGTGGGATTAGAGCCAGTCCATTGGAGCTGGGTGGCCAACAAACTTAAATTAATAAATGCAGCTGCGTGGAATGGCAGGTGGAATGATAGATTTAGGCTTAGAATAACTTTATTGTCACTTTGGATGTACACTAATCAGGCATGCATTAAAATGACATTTTGTTGCATGCAGCTCTCAAAGGGTCACCGCCTGCAATAAACACTTGGCTTTAAAATGATGAATAGCTTTGATCAAACTGCCGGAAGGTTTTGCACGGGTCCCTCGTAGGCCAGTGTTTGGCCTTCTGTTCGTCCAGATTTAAGGGCTTGGATAAAGAAGGAAAGCCTATTGGGGATTTGAAGATGGCACAAAATTGGGAAGGACACCCCGGACGGCAGGGAGATTATTCCACGTGATCCTGAACGGCTTGGGAAACTGGGTTGAAATATCAGCCTGAAATTTCATGGGAACCAGTGCAAGGAAAGCCGAACCCCACAGGGATAGGATGGGGGATGCCTGGCTTAGTAGCAGCACTAATTAGAACAATTAATTAGCGGAACAACTTGCCTCCAGAAGTTGTGGGCGCTGCAACAGTGGAGGTTTTTAAGAAGAGATTGGGCAGCCATTTCTCTGAAATGGTGTAAGTTCTCCTACTTGAGCAGGGGGTTGGACTAGAGGACCTCTAAGGTCCCTTCCAGCTATGTTATTCTATTCTGTTGTTCTATTACTTGGAATAATATCTGACTCAGCAGAAGCTAACAGCAAGATATAACTGCCAAAAAGCCAAGGCAGCTTCAGGCTGTAGCAGGGCTGGCTGGGGAACTCCGGGAGTTGAAGTCCACAAGTCTTAAGGCGGCCAAGTCTGGCCAGCCCTGGAGTGTAGGCCTCAGAGCCGGCCATTTCTCCTGAGGCTCCTAACTTTGCTGTCTTCCATCACCTCTCAGTGGCCTTTCCGTTTGGCCGTTTTGGAATTCTTCCCTCGGTCTGTCCGAAAGGGAGAACTTGTGAAGCCCTGGGAAATCAATCAGCCACCAGAACAGAGCTGGAAGGGACCCTAGAGGTTTTCTAGTCCATCCCCAGCTCAAGAAGGAAACCCTCTACCACAAATAGTCGTCCAACTGCTTCTTAAAAACCTCCCAGCGGCTGAATTGGGATGGTGGTTAAGTGTGAACAAATAGCCCTGCATCTCTTTTTCCAGGGACGCGGTAACTCTGAATGGTCACGACCGTTTGCAAGGTGAGGACTACCTGCCATAAAATAAATAAAAGATAAACTATCCTGGGAGCCAAAAGCTGCCAAGGCCAAGCACTGCCACGCTGGAAGGGGCAACCCGCTTCTCGGCGGCCTCCCGCTCTCCAAGGAGCCGCTCGGCTGCCCAGCGGATCTGGATCGGGCAGAGGGGACTCCGGCCCAGGGCAGAGCCCCCTCCGCGGCCCCCGCCCGCCCGCTCGCCCTTCCCCGCGCGGCTTCTTCTCCCATGCAAGGCGAAGCCGGAGCCGGCGCGCTCCCACGCCGAGCATCACCGCCGGGCGCGGAGCTAAGGCAGCGCGGCGGTGGCGGGCGGGGAGAGGACGCCTCGGGGCTCCGGGGGGCGAAGCCACGGATAGGCTTCGGCCCCGGAGCTCGCCCGCCAGGGAGGCCGCTTGCCGGGGAGGCCCGGCCCTGCTTCTGGCCGCCGGCTGCGCGCAGGCGGTCCGTGGCCGGAGCCACGGTGGCGAGAGGAGGAGGAGCGGGGCGGCGGGGCGGCGCTTGGCCGGGATAACGGCGAAGGAGGCGGGCGGCGACGTCCCCGGGGCCGAGGAGGGCAGGGCGGCCCCTGGCAGGTGAGCTGCTCAGCCGGGAAGCGGCCAGCGGCTCCTCCGGGCAGGTGAGCAGCGGGACCGCCGGCCCTTCGGCCCCCAAGACCCGCGGGGAGGCGACAGAGCGCAGCAGCCCCCGGAGAGAGCCCCGCTGGAGGCGGCCCGGAGGCCCCTCTCCCTCCCGCCCAGGATGGCCTCCCGCCTCCTGCACCGGCTGCGGCACGCGCTGGCCCCGGACGGGGAGGCGGAGGGGCCGGCCGGGGGCTGCGCCGGGCCGGAGGACTGTCCGGAAAGCTCGGAGCTGGAGGACGACACGGAGGGCCTGGCCACGCGCCTCAGCGGCACCCTCAGCTTCAGCAGCAATGAGGAGGAGGAGGAGGAGGAGGAGGGCGAGCGGGCAGCCCGGCTGGGGGGCGCCGGAGGGAACCTGCCGGGGCTCTTGGACCTGCCCGGGGAGGCGGCGGAGATCGGAGGTACGGCTGGGGGGTGGGGGCAGGTGAGGAAGCGCGCTCGTCCCATACTGAGCCGGGGGGGTGGTGGGTGGGGTGGGGATCCAGGCAAGCAGCGTTTATATAGGTGGGGAGCACTTTCGGCACTCTGGATTTAGGCAAAATCCTCCCGCAGTGCCCCGTTTAGGAGGAAAGCTGTTGTTTCACCGGTCAATTGTCCTCACTGATGGGAAGTTTCAGTTCTGGGTAAAACCCTCCCCCCCCCCCCCCCAATGCACTGGGGAGGGAAGAGCTTTCTCCCTCCCCTCCAGACTTTGGCCTAGGGGCCCCGCCTGCTCCTCTGCCAGCCGGGGGCCTCCCCAGGCCAAGGCCCCTCCCCCCCAGCCTCACCTGTTGCTCCCTTCCCCTCTGGTTTAGAGTCCAGCTCCCCCCTGGCCGAGCACCGGGGCAGCCACCTGCTCACCCGGCAGCTGCAGGAGCTCTGGCGGAAATCGCGGGGAAGCTTCGTGCCCCAACGCCTCCTGTTTGAGGTCACCAGCGCCAGCGTGGTCAGCGAGCGCAACTCCAAGCACGTGGTGAGTGAAGGCGACCCTGGGGGCAAGGAAGGGGGGGGCAGGGCTCTCTTGCTCCCCCCGCAAGGAAGGCCAGCCCAAAGCAAGATGCAGACCCCACCCCGGGATTGCAAGGCCAGAGCCCCCACCTGGCTCCCCATCCTCTTAGCCGCCCCTTTTCCCCAAGGGGGGGCTGCCCACGCCCTTCAGCGGGGTGAGGGGGGTCCTGGGGGGCCGCTGCCTTTGACCGTTGTCTCTTTCCTTCTGCTGCTGCGTTGGGCACTCCGGGCTCAGAAGGGCCTCAGGTAATTCTCTCTGGGGGGGGGGGCAGGAGCCACTTCGCCTCCCCAAGGCCTCTGCCGCTGGGGAGGACCCTCTGCAGAAGGCCTGGCGGTGGGGAGGGGGCCGGGCTGGGCAGCTACTCCTCGCCACCCCCCTCAACAGTTTCTCCCTTGGCACCCAGCTCTACACCATCTACCTGATCCGGGCAGGGCAGTTTGACCAGGCGCCTGCCACCATCACCCGCTGCTACTCCGACTTTGAGCGGCTGAACCGCCGTCTCCGCCGCCACTTCAGCCGAGACATGGCGGGGGTCTCTTTCCCCCGGAAGCAGCTATGGCACAACTTCACCCCCGCCACCATCGCCAAGCGCAGCCGGGCGTTCGAACGGTTCCTCGCCCGCCTTTATGCCTCGCCCGAGATCCGCCGCTCGGCCGCCTTCCTGGAATTCTTCTTCCTGGACAGCCTGCAGGGGGCGCAGAGCCTGACCGGCAGGGGCCTCCACCGCCAGGCCCTGGCCGCCTGGGAGACCTCGCGGCGGCTGCAGGAGAAGCTGGGCGCCTGCCGCTCGGGGCACTTCCTGCTGACGCTGGCTGGCCTAGCCGCCTGCCACCAGGAGCTGGAGCAGTGGGGGGAGGCCTACGGGGCGTGCCAGCAGGCCCTGCAGCAGCTGGAGGGCCAGGAGAGCCACCCGCTGCTGGCCGCCCTCCTGCAGACCCACGTCCACCTGGCCTGGGTGCTGGGCAAGGACGAGCGGCAGGCGGAGGCCCACCTGCATGGCCTGCAGGGAGCAAGGGAGGGCCAGCAGCCGGGGGCCCCGTTGAAGGAGCTGCTGCTCAGGCAGGCGCTGCCCTAAGGGAGCTACCAGGAAACGGGGGCGCCCGATGAGAAGCGGAGGGGGCTCCCCCAGGCCAGCAGCAAGGCCCCGGGCCCGCTTGCTCTTCTGAGCCCTGCATCTCCGCTTGCCCAGCAGCGGGACGAAGCTGGCTGGCCCTTTCGGAGGAGGCTTCTGGGATGCGGACCCGCAGCCCCCCCAAATCCTTCCGAGAAAGTGGGGTGATGACAACGGCCGTGCTGGGGTGACGAGAGCATCTGCAGGCCCCTCTCCTGAGAGGCTCCCCACAGGCTCTCCCCTTCCGGAGGGGGGGAGGCCGCTGGGCACTGGCCGAGGGCGGGACTCCTGGGCGCAGCCTGAGCCGGGAGCAGAGGGGCCTCCCCTCCGGCAAGGGGATGGGTGGGGCCGCCAGGATCGCCTTCCTCCCCTTCAGGAACCAGAGCTGCGAGGGATGCTTCCCGCCGTTTATTAACAGAATAATAATAAAGTCTCCAATAAATTAACACGCCCAAGGAAAGGACCAGTGCTTCCATCTGTAAGTGCCACCTCCAGGGGTCACGGGGAGGAGGGGGGTGTCCTTGTAAAC
This sequence comes from Notechis scutatus, assembly GCF_900518725.1. The sequence continues at coordinate 86,928 of NW_020717207.1, read as the reverse complement.
GACCGTCACCCACCGAAGACTCAGCCAGGGCAAGGGGGGAGGGAGGGGGGCCTCCCCTTAGGGGAGAAGACAAAGGCAGGGCTAGAGCTTGCTGCTGCTGCTGGCCGGCTGCACACGGATTACTCCTTCCTGGGCACAGCTGACCGCCAACACGCCGTCTCTGCGCCACAGGCGGCCCTGCACCAAGCCCCGGCTGCCACCTGGGGAGGGGAGAGGAGGAGAACGGAAGAGCTGCGGCCTCTCTCTTGCCCTACCCGCCCCCGTCCCCCTCGCGGGCTGGTCGGGGCGCTCACCGGCCCAGGGGCTCTCGCACTCGTACAGCATCCACTGATCAGCTCTGAAGGGCGCGTGGAACCACATGGTGTGATCGAGCGAGACCAGAAACGTCACCGTGTGATGCTGGTGCGGCAACAGGGCCGTCCGCAGGAACGCGTAGTCTGAGATGTACGCAGCCACGCAGCAGTGCAGCTTCATGTCGCATTCGCCTGGAAGGGAGAGGCCGACAGTAGCGCCAAAGGGCCAGGTCTGGGGTGGGGGGAGAGGGTAGGCTGGGCTGCACAGGAAGAGGCGGGGCAGCCCCCGTTCCACTGGCCAAGGGCTCTTCAGCCTACATTTCCTGCACTGTTTGCCCTCATCCCGAGTGCAGAATTGAGCACGTCCATTTGGGTGAACCACCCACAGCTATAAACGTCACAAAATCATCTGCAGCGCAGGAAACGTGGGGCCAAAGAGCCCCATGCCGATCAGACTGGCATCCTGAAGCCACGGGGGGGGAAGAGGGGGGGGGAGAGAGGAGGAGATGCCATGAGGACGAGGCAGCCGCCGAGCTCTCCATCCTCCTGAAGGGGCCAGGCAGGTTTGTTTCGAAAGAGACGGTCCCTAAGCCCAGCCCCATAACCAGCCCTTGCACTCAGAACCCCCCTCATACAAACGCGGTGCCTGAAGGAGTGACGCTGTCCTTCCAAGGTGGTTCTCCTGCCAGCAGCAACGGCCCCAACTGGCCCACCAGCAGAGGACAAGAGGTGGCCTCCGAGGGGCAGCCCTCCTGAAGGAGGTGGGGCACAGACCCTCCTCATGCCACAAGACCCTTCGGCTGCCTAACGGAGGGCTCCGCTTTCTCCGGCTAGCCCTTCCCTCCCCTGGGAGCTGCCCAAGGCCGGGGCACAACAAAGCTGCTCTTGGAAAGCAGGCTGGGGGTCAGGATGCGGGTCTTACCAAGGTAGCCCTTGGCGCGCACCCAGAAGAGCTGCTTGGGTTCCTGGGAGTTCTGGTGAAAAAAGTCAGGTGGATTCACCGGCTTCATCTCAATCGGAACTTCCTGGGCCAGCATCCCCTGGAGTCTCTGCCGGTATCTCTCCAGAAGGTTGGGGTCCCTTTGGGAAAAAAGGCAGATGCCAGCATGAGGTGCTAGAAATCACGGAGGCTGTGCCAGTACGGTACGTCCTGCCAAAGGCAGAGAGAAGGAGGAGGAGAGTGGAGACTCTGCCTCAGCCTGACACACCCATGGCACTCCTGAGGCGCCGGATTCTGCAGCACTGCTGCCAGGACAAAGCCACGAACCTGAGATGCTCCCAGCTGCCAGAGATGCCAGAATCACCAATGAATTTCACAAGGGATGGACCTAAATTCTCTCTAGGGCCAGCTGCTCCATTCCAGGAAGGAGCGGCTGGGAGCATCTCCCACTGACGTTCACTCTCTCCAGACGCCAAGTGTGCCGTTGGCAGCAAATCCTGTTCCTCCCAGCCACTCACCGCAGGTACTTCTGGGTCAGCTGCTCCTGGGTCAGGAGTTCCTCTGGGAGCGGCACAGCCGGCATTTGGAACTGGTGCTGCACCGGGCTGGGCTGCCCCCGTTGGAAAGAAGCCTGGCATATGAAGATGGGCTTCCCGTGCTGGATGGCCTTGACCGAGCGCACTGAGAAGCTCCTCCCGGTGTGCATGCGCTCCACCTGATACAGGACAGGCACAGTGGGGTCTCCTGGAAGCCACAAGCGCCTGCCGTGAGCCCCCAGGTGTCCCAGCCAAGAAGACACCCATGTGGCTGTGAGAATAACCCTAACTCAACCCCCACCTACCACCCACCCATTACATCCCAGAAAATAGCTGCCCAATCTTTCCTTAAAAACTTTTTGACAACAGGGCGGCAGCTACAGGAAGCAGAATATTCCACCACCTGGTCTCACGATCAGAAAAATCTGCCTCATTTCTTTTTGAATATCATATTGGATGTATTATTATCAGCATTTCTTCATCATTGTTAATTTTATGGTTCTGATATTTTACTTCTCTTTACGCTCCTTTCATTTTTCTTCCTTTTATTATGGTAAGTGAGAAATAAATCTAACAAATAAATAAATGATAAGCAGAGCAGCTTCAAGCACCCTCCTTTAGGCCTGACGGGCACCCTGGCTGGGTCTCCCACCCCTCCGTCTCCATAACTGTCCATTACCTGCCCTCACAAAATAGCAATGGAGCGAATGGACTTCCAGGTTGTCCGTCACGGCCTTCGCTGCTGCCACCAGTGCCTGGCCCACTATCTGCCCTCCAAAGAGACGCTGCGTGACTGGCACCCAGTAGTGCCTTCCCCTAAGGAGAAAAGAGGAGGAGAGTTATGGCTGGCAATGGCTGCCTCCTCAGGGGAAATTTTGGGGGTGATGCAGGCTGGGGAGGCGAGTGGCTGCCCCCAAGCACTCCTCTCTGGTGCCAAGACCCAAGGCTGAATCCCAAGAATCAGCCCTCTGTTGGGACAGGGCCTCTGCAGCAACGTTTAGAGCCCGGGACCAGCCCAGCTGCGTGTCCCCTTGGACGAGGTGGCTGCCCCACTGTTGGTTCACGAGGTAGACGCAGAGCAGACGTCACCAACTCTAAACAGGGAAGCCTCTGGGCGGGGCGACTTCCACGGCTGTAGGCAGGCAGAAACTCGACAGGTCGAGCCCTAAAGGTGCTTTTTCAAAAGGGAGCTGGCCTTTCGAAAGAAACCTTTTAAGGAAAGTGCCGTTGCCTCTTGAAAAAGCACCTTTGGGGCAACGATGACCTGGATGACTGAGAATCTCCGCAGACGTTCAACAGGTCGAGCCTCCTCCTCCTCCTCCTCCCAGTCCAGCGTTTCTCGACCCTGGCCGCTTGAAGAGGGGGGGGGGACTTCAACGCCCAGAATTCCCCAGGCAGCGTATGCTGGAGTTGAAGTCCCCCACCCACCCCTTCAAGCGGCCAGGGTCGAGAAACTCTGCCCCAGCCACACGGAGGCCCTGCCGGCTCCGGCCCCACTGACCGGAAGAGGTCCACGTCCAGAGGTTCCAGCTGCAGGACGCTGGTCAGCAGGACGCTGCGCAGGTCCCCCGCCGGCTCCGGCCCCTGCTCGGACTCGGGAGCTTTGCCGGCTGCGCTGGAGGACGCCATCTTGGACGGTCACGTGGCCCGGCCGGTGCGGAAGCGCTCTCCCCTCGGTCGGCTCCCCCGCTTCCGGCCAAAGGCGGAAGTTCCTCCGAGGGCCTTCTAATGAGTTGGCTCTTATGAGATTTTTCTAATTTAGTTTTCTTTTTTTCTCTCCCTCCCTCCCTTCTTTCCTCTACTCCCCTTGGTTTTCATTTTCTCCTTTTTTCTTTTCTTTCTCTTTTTCTTTCTTTTTCTTTCTTCTCGTTTTCTTTCCCTTTTCTTCTCCTTTCTTTCTCCCTCTTTTCTTTTTTCAATCTTTTTTTTCTTTTTCTTTCTTTTTCTCCCTTTTTCCACAGGCATCTAGACTGGGAGAGGCAGCCTCTGAGGAACAAGGGGACAAAATCCAGGCTCTTGGGGCTGGGGGGGCGTGCATAAGCGCACCAACGTGCCTACCGTCCCTGTCCTATTGTTTCTCTTATTCTTTTATTTTTCTTATATGTACCCATTTCATGTATTCACAACTATGTATACACTTATACTTATTATCTTGTAAACAATTGGCAAATCAAATAAATAAATAAATAAATACATAAATAAAAATTAATCTGTTTCTGCAGAATGGAGGGCGGAAAAGCGCACATCTCCTCCCTTGAGATAATTGTAAACATTTGGGCTGTGACCCGCAAAAGGAGGGAAGATTCTTAATGAGGGTAAAGGTTCATTCTCTGAGCTTGTGGGCTGGTTTTTCAAACTTCTTCTTTACCAGGCTAGGTAACCTATTCAGCGGATGTCAATGTCCCTGTTCTGTTTATGAGATCCTTAATCCCCAGAATGTCAGAGAGCCTCCAGGTCCCTGTTTAGTTTCTAAGCAATAAAATTGCATTCTTCTGTCCCCATTAGTACAGTTCAGGAAGTCTGACAAACCGTAGGAGGCAACATGACCTGACCTGCATAGGACAGAAGTTACATGGCATTCCACAATACCTCTCTATTTAACACACGCCTTCTTAATAAGGCAAGATGTGGTTGCAGTGAGGCATCGAAAACAATGCGGGATCTTCAGTTCTGGGATCTAAGCATGAGAAGCTTTTGCCCAACTTGGTCCACTGTCCTTGGTTCAGACATCATTTCCCAACTTTTCTCCTTATCTGCTATGTTAAAGAAACTGCTTATTTTAAGCAGAGCTTTGGCCTCAGGCTTTGCTGGGTGCAGATGCCAGAAGCCTGCAGCAGCCACGCCTTCCAATCTTGCTCAGTGTCAGATGCAAGAAAGCAGAATGGCTTGTGAACAGTCTCAAGGGCAGCTTTATTGTTAGTCACCTGTGTTACAAGAATCTCACTGGAGAGACTACATTCCCTCAGGAACTATCAGATAAGGCTTCAAGGATTCTCGGGGAGGTCAGGCCTGTGTTGCTTTCTGCAGTGAAAGGGACTCTTAAGCTGTGCTCCCTCTTGCCGCCTTCCTCCAGTCTAACCGGAGAATCCACCACATTCCATGATGTGTTTGGAGAATAATGTTCCTCGGGGGGGGGGGGGGCGGTTGGCCTTCCAGGTTGCAGTAGCCAAAGAGATGACTTGGGGAGGACAGTGTTAGCTAGGCTGCTAAGTATAAATGCCAGTAAGTTCTGTTAGCCTAATATGCCTTCCACAAATAGGACCCAGCTGGAAAGGTAGGTTAAACAGGAGTCCCAACCTCCAGGCTGTAGACCGGCATGGGTCCACAGCCCACCAGGAATTGGGCTGCACAAGCGAGCAAAGCCCCTTCTGTACATACATGGGATCCAGGCAGCGCACCCCCAGTCTGTGGGGAAAAAATACCTTCCACAGAACCAAAAGGGTTGGGGGCTATCGAATTAAAACTTCCTTATTTATGTACACAACACTCAAAAAGGAGAGAAAGGTAGAGAATCATTTGAGATAACAGTTCAAACATCTGGTGTTTGGAATAAGTTCCTTCATTGGTCAATATCATTTGACACATCCGTGATGCAACATGCATGCGCACTAACTTATTACGCAATTTGGGATAGATTCTATCAATGGTGGGAGCAGAAAGGAAGGTCTTGAGTTGGGAAAGGAGTTGCTGAGAGGGTAAATGAATGTATGAGTTGAAAATAGGACCAATAATGTTGGAAAATATATGAGCGAACAAATGTAGATATGTATACATTTGAATAATTTGTTTTCTTAAGTTTTCACGGGTATCTATATGTATGGTATTCAGCTTTGTTCGGGTATTTTCCCACGTCATTATAGTTGTGCTTTTAAAGTTGTAGTGATGTTTCGGCAGAATCTCATCTGCCATCATCAGGCTTCTGTATTGTGTTCGTCTGTGAGTCAGACTTTCACAGCAATTTCTGTTTTAAATTTGGTGCTAGCCTACTGCTGTGTTAGAATGGTTTTTTCTTCATCCTGATTGGTTGGGAGTCTTGGTCTGTGTTTATTGGTCTTGGAGTTTGCTGTGTTCTGCTTGATTGGTGTTTCTAATATCTTCTGTTTTGTAGCATTTTTTGATTGGATGGCAACATTGTGTTTCCTGTATTGGAGGCTTTTAGTGCGGCTTGGCTTCGGGTAAAAGGTTGGCTATCATTTATTAGGAAGCTAGGTTTCATCTGGGTGCCTGGTTGGGGTGTGTTTGAGCTGGAGGTATCAGGGGGGATCTGTTTGTGCCCAGGTGTTTGCCTGGCTTGTGGTGTGGAGATTTTTTTGTTTGTGAGTGCAGGCTTCCAGATAATTGACAGTCTGGTGGAGTCGTCTCTTCTATTCACGCTTTCAGGTCTTTTTTCAATCTCTATGGTTTCTCTGATAATTCTGTGGCTGGGGTTTTCTATAGTGGCTAGGATTTTGGTGCCATTCAAGTCGATGCTATGACCTGTGGCTTTAATGTGTTGGACTAGTGAGGAAGTGTGTTCCAGCTTTTTTACTGCATTTTTGTGTTCATCCAGGCGGGTACTCCAATGTATGTGGCAGAGCATGATGCGCAGGGGACTTCATATATGCCTTGGTTTTCCAGGTCAATTTTATCTTTGGGGTTTCTTAGGATGACTGCTATTTTTCTGTCTGTTTTGAAGGCAGTCTTGATGTGATGCCTGTGTAGCACCTTACTGGTTTTGTCTGTGGTACCTCTTATGTAGGGCAGGACAGCTGTTCCATAGGTCTGTTCATCTTTTAATAATTTTAAATTTGAATAATTGTATATAGGAAAATACATATCTATGCGATACTGACCAAAAGTTATGTCAAACCAACTTCACTATGTTCAATGTTTTTAACTGTTTTGTTCAATAAAATATTTAAACAATTTTTAAAAATGTAATGTTTCTTAGCACCCTTAATATTCTCAATATGATCTTGCTCACCGTCATCATGTTCAAGAGGCCTGTTTGCCCCATTAGGGTGAGCCCCTGCTGCTGCTTCCCAGCCTGCAGAACCTAGCAAGAGGGGGGGGGTAGCCTGGCCCTTGGCAGCTGTCTGGAGATGGTTATCAGCTTTCTGAAGAGATGGCGGTGCCAGTTCCATCCCCCTGAACAGATGCAATGGTGGGAGGCAATCCTTGTTTGCCCAGAGTACCAACCCCAGTCTGGGTGGTCCTTGGGTTGTGTGCTAGCAGAGACTTGGAAGATTGCGGGATTAAATCAAGAGAGTCTGCTCTCAGGCAGCCTTAACTCCTGCTGTGGGCTTTGCAGTGAGGTACACCTTGTTTTCTGGCAGGAATGGAGTGGCTGGGGGATTTCCCAGTCTACAAACCAGAGGTTATACAGGTAATTCTCGACTTATGACCACAACTGACCCCCAGGTTTTTGTTGCTAAGTGAAACATTTGTTAAGTGAACTTCACTCCATTTTACCATCTTTTGTGACACAGGTAAGTGAATCCCTGCAGTTAAGTTGATTAACATGGTCCAAGGCTGGTTTAACACACGCCGCGTCTCCCGCCCCGAATTCTCCCACCATCGGAGCCGCGTTCCGAACACGCGGCCGTGGGGAAAACGGGGGCCGGTCTAGAGGGTCTCGCGAAGCCCACACACACACACACACACCCCGCGCCTCCCTCCCGTCTCCTAGGCGGCGAGCCACGCCTGCTAATCCCGCGTGCTGAAGGGGGGCGGCGGACTCGGGTGAGGACGCGGGTGGGGAGGGGGACGCTTCTTCTCCCTGCAAGCCCGGATTCAGCCCGGGGTGGGGGCCGAGACTGGCGGCTGCTCCCACCGGCCCAGAGCTTCCTAGGCATTCGGGGTGGAGACCGGCTGCTGGGGCGGCTCAGGCTGGAGGCTGCAGTCCTGGGAGTTGAAGCCCCCAGATTGTAAGGTCCCCAAGGTTGGACAGCCGCGTCTCCCCATTTGTCTCCCTGCATTCCACAGGGGGAAGCTGGTTCTGGGCACCTGGAGGAATGCCAGCAGGTGTGTCGTCTCCCCCCCCCGCCCCCCAGGACAGTAACTGGAGAAAAATGCAAGGAGTGTTTTTGTGTCTGATGCCCCCTGGCCCTCCCCCCCAAGCTCACCCAGAGGAAAAGACCCAGGTGCCTCGGGAAGGATGCAGCCAGGTACGCCTCGACTTACAACCACAGCTGAGCCCAAAAGGTTGGTTTGCTAAGTGAATTTTAAGAACCTTAGTGAATCTCTGCCATTGTTAAGTGAGTCGCATGGCCATTAAGCAAATCCGGCTTGCCACTGACTTTGCTTGTCAAAAGGTCACAAAAGGAGGGGGCTTTTTTTGACCCCAGGACACTTGACCGTCATAAATATGAGTCAGTGGCCAAGCATCCCAATTCCGGTCAGGTGACCACAGTGGAGGCTACAATGGTCGTAAGCATGAAAAACGGTCATGTCACTTTTTCAGCTTCAACAGTCACTAAATGAACTGTTGTAAGTCCGGGATGATCTGTAGGGGTTTTGGAATTTGGAGAGGGCTCTTCTGTGTGGGGCCCTCTTGGGAGACCCTTCCTGGAGAGCCGCCGAGCCAAGCCAAGCCAAGCGCCCTGTCCCGGGAGGGTGTCTGGCAGGGGGATCCAGAGAGGGGAGGCCTTGCCGGCTCCGCTGCTCAGCCAGAGGCTCCCACCGAAGATCCAACCAAGCGCTGGTTCTCGGTTCCCATCCGAACTCTCCAAAGTCTCTCCTTCGGTGGTGGCCTCTTTCGGTGACCCCACGGAGGCCCTCCAAGCCCAAGGGCCTGGCAGCTGCCAGGAATGAGAGGGGGCCAAGGAGGCTGACTGGTACCTGAGGCAGCTGCACGTGAATAGCAGTAGCCTTTAGATTTGTATACCGCTTTATGGTGCTTTTACTGGCCTCTCTAAGCAGTTTGCAGAGTCAGCCTCTTGCCCCCAACAATTCGGGCCCTCATTTTAGCCCCCTCGGAAGGAGGGAAGGCTGAGTCGACCTTGAGCCTGGTAGGATTCGAACTGCCAAGTTGCAGGCAGCCGGCTGTCAGCAGAAGGAGCCTGCAGTACCACGCTCTAACCACTGCGCCACCATGGCTCTTCATGAATTTGTTGTGGTTCAGGCGTCCGTCTCTTCGATGGGACTGACCAGTGATGACCCCTTCAGCGTTTGGAAGGTGCCAGGGTGACCAAACGGCTTGATCTGACAGCAGCCTTCCAATATTTGAGGGGCTGCCCCAAGGAAGGCGGGGGGGGGGTGTCAAGCTATCCTCCAAAGCCCCTGAAAGGAGGAGAAGAAGCAACGGAGGGAAGCTAATCAAGGAAGGAAGCATCCCAGAATGAAGGAGAAACACCCTGACAGAACGATTATCCAGTGGGAAGGGTGCCCTTCAGAAGTTGTGGGTGCTGGTTTGTAAGAAGATTGCCCTGCCCTTTGTCTGGAATAGTGTAGAGTTTCTTGTTTGAGCAGGGGGCTGGACTAGAAGACCTCTGAGGTCCCTTCCAACTGTGTTATTCTGCTTCAATTGTTCCAACTGCCCATTTCAACCAGACCTTCCACCTGCTGGGCAGATGCACCTGAGCTGTGCTGAACTCAGAAGGGCCTCTGGAGATTCTCAGTCATCCAGACCAGGGTTGTCCCAAACGTGCTTTTTCTGACCTGACTTTCTAGTTTTTCTCTGAAGGCATTTCACTCCTCATCCCAGAAGCTTCTTCAGCTCTGACTGGGGGGTGGAGAAGGGAAGGGTTTATATGCAACTGTCTGCAAGGAGCGTAAATCTTTCCCTTCCCCTCCATCCATTCAGAGCTGAAGAAGCTTCTTGAAGGAGAAGCAAAACGTCTTCAGAGAAAAACCAGAAAGTCCAGTTGCCTCCTTTGGGTCCAAAGGAAAGGATTTGCAACAGGGAGGAGTGACCCAAAGGCCGGGGGGGCTTCCAGCCGGGGGAGACATACAGATGACCGGCCAGAAGTCTGGAGAAGTTCCCAGGATGAATTGTTGGATGAATATCTGATGCAGGTAATCCTCGACTTACAACCATTTTCTGATGGTTCAAAGTTATAATGGCACTGAAAAAAGTTACTTATGGTCTGTCCTCACACTTATGACCGTTGCAGCATCCCCAGGGACCGTCAGACTTTTTGGGGTTTGGCAACTGGCAGGGAGGCACCGCAATTGAAGCATCCTGCAGATTCCTGGGGTTGGTGACCTTCTCAGCCGGCTTCTGGATAAGCAAAGCCAACGGGGAAGCCAGATTTAATAACCACTGGTTCACTTAACGACTGCACTGATTCACTTATCATGGCAAGAAGGGTCATAAAATCAGGTGCGCTTCACTTAACAGCCACTTTTCTTAGCAATGAAAATCCTGGTCCTAATTCTAATCGGAAGCAGAGGATTATTTCCGTGTGTTTTCTAGCCCCAGAGTTTCACCCTGTGCCGGGCTGGCTGACAGCCGGATTGGGCCTCGGATTCAGCTGGGGGCCTAATGGGAATAATAACCTCCCTGACTGGCTCTCCCACTGTGTCCCCCCCCCCCCCGAAATGTGTTCCTTTGGTCAAAGGAATGGAAGTTCCTGCAGATCGATGGGCTTTGCGGGTGGGGAAAAAGGGGGTGCAGCAGCGGCTGGTCACGGGGTCTCTGGGACGCCAGGCTAACCCCTCACCTCTGGGTCAGAGCACCTCCAGCTGGGCAGGGAGGGTCTCCTCCGGCCTTCGCCTCCTGCTCACCCCCCCCCCCAAGTGGGGCCTTCCAAGCTCTCAGGACCCCTTGATAAGAGGCTGGTGGGGGCCTCCTGGTCATTCCCGACCCCAGACGGAGGACGGGGGGCTCCCAGTAGCCCTGCCTGGAGAGCAGCCTGGCCACGAATGGCAAGCAGGGGTAGGGACCATCGCAGGGAGGGGGAAGACACTGGGGGGGAGGGGCTGGCCTGAGCGGCTGAAGTGGGACGCAGGGCCAGGGACACGAAGGGCAGCCAAGGCTCCGTTTCTTCCATTCCTTTATGTGGGCTTCTCGGGGCGGGGGGAGCTACTTCTCCAGCTGGGCCAGGAAGAGGGGCAGAAGGCTCCGGTGGTTGGCTCGCCTGCGCTGCCGGTCCCTCTTGCAGGAGGCCCCCAGGCGCTGGAAGGCCGCCCACCGCCTCCTCGGGGCCCCTTCCGCCGGGCCCTCGCTGGGCTCCAGGTTCTCGGCCATGAAGCACTGGGCGGCGTGGATCATGTCTTCCTCCCGCACGCCAGGCACCGGGACGGTGGGGATGCCCGCGATCATCATGGCCAGGGTCAGGATGCAGACGTTGGGGGGCCAGGGCGGCCTGGGCGGGGCATCCCTGTCTCGGTCCAGCTTGGCCGACATCACGAAGAGCCCCCCGCTGGGCAGGAAGCCCCACTGCGCCAGGGCAAAGTCTCTGCCGGAGCTCGGGGGCTGCTGGTGCAGCGGCGGCTGCTGCGGCTGTGGGGGCTGCCCCGAGGGGAGGTAGAGCCACCGGTCGGCGGCCGGGGGCTCCAGGGGGAACTCCTGGGCCACGTTCTGGAGGGGGAGCCGGCAGCAGGAGCCCCGAGGCAGCTCCCAAGGGTCGCTGCTCTCCTGCTGGAGGGCCCCCGGGGCCGGGCACGACTGGCCAAAGCCGGGCACCGGGGGAAGCCGCGTGGCACTGCCCTGCCGAGAAGCCATTGGCTTGGCCTGCGGTTTCCTTCGCAGGAGCCCCAGGGGGCAGGGGATGCCGGCCGAAGGAGAGGCCTCGCGTGGCACCCGGGCGAAGGGGCTCAGCCGATTCCGAGGGGCCTCGTCGGACTCACTGCTGCTGCTGCTGCTGCTGCCACTGCCGGCCGGTTCTCCTATTCAGAGGACAACATGCCCGTTTGAGAGCCTGACCCGTTTTCCGCTCCTCCCCTGCCAGGAGGATGCAACCAACCAAAAGGGGTGTGGGCAGCTGAAGGATAACACCCCCACCCTTTTTTTCAGGCCAGAAAGGGGGAGCCCAGACCCCCGGGCCCTTTGGGGTACAAGCAGAGTTTCCGCTGCCTGCCACTTCTCTCGCTCAGACCTCTTCCCCAGAGGGAGATGCCAGCAACCCCACCGGAAGCCTTTTCTGTCACTTGCACCCCATCCGTTGCCCAGCTCGGGAGCTGGCAAAGGTCTAAGAGTCTTGGAGTGGGGTGCCCCCATTGAAACAGCCCTTACTCCCCCCCGGCCTGTGAGCCCAGGAACAGCAGCAGAGCTCCATTGAATGCTGACAGAATGCCAGCCTCCTGGGTGAAGTTGGGTGGGCATAGCCTTGCCAGGTGGGCTCCAGCAGGGATATTTCTGCCCATCATGGATACTGGAGGGATATGTGGGGCCATCCGAGCAGATTCTGCTCCCCAGGTGCCTTGGCAGACCGGATCTTGGACAATTGTAGAATAGCTGCCTTCTCTAGGAGGGGTAGGACAGTGGAATGTATGGAGAAGGGACCTTAGAGAGCATGCAATCAATCCCCAATACCTAGCCAACTGGCTCTTCCTTGATGTGCTACCATTTAGTCTCCCCCACAGCCAACAAATATCTTTTAATGGTCATTCTCCTTTTTCATTTTGATCCACTGGTCCTCCTCCTCCTCCCCAGTCCATCTTTTAGATATTTGTGGAGTGCTAATTCCCCCCCCCCACACACACACACCCAGGCTGCTCCTTGGCCAGCTAAATAGACTCAACTTCTTCAACAGCTTCTGATGAGGGTCAGTCCCTGATTCCCTTCCACCCTGCCAGCTCTCTTCTAACCCTCCCCGGTTTCTCCAGCTGTAATGGTGGCTTCCCAGGCTGACAAAGATTTAGGAAAGGATAAAACAGCCCTCCCCACAAAGAGGGGGTCTCTTAACCCTCCCTTTTAACGTCTGTCGAGTTTCTCCACTGTCCAGGTCATGGTTGTCCCAAGGGAGCTTTTTCCAAAAGGCAGCTGGACTTTCCTGGGTGTTTTCTTTGAAAACGTTTCGCTTCTCATCCAAAAAGCTTCTTGAGTTCTAACTTCAAAATTCTCTGACGAAGCTTCTTGAGAGATGAGAAAGAAATGGCTTTTTGGGCAGCACCTTTTGGAGATGGCCTCCCTTTTAACCATCTAGCTCAGGGGTCCCCAGACTTGGCAACTTGAAGACTTGTGGACTTCAATAGTGCACAAGTCTTAAAGTGGCCAACTTTGGAGGCCTCTGTTCTAGCTCTCTTCTAACCCTCCCCAGTTTCTCGGGGTCTGCGATGGTGGCTCCCCAGGCTGACAAGGATTCAGGAAAAGGTACAATAATCCCACCCCCCACCCCATAAACCCTCTGGGTGGTGACCACACCCATCGCCGTGGCCAGTTCAAGGAAAAGCCGCAAAAGGGGAACGGATGCCGCCCGGAGTCCTTGTGAGCTACACTTCCCACCGATGCGAAATGGTGGGGTTGCCGCTGCTTCTTTCTTAGTCAGCCTGGCTAAAGAGACTCGGGAAAGAAGCCGCCTTGGTTCTAGTCAGAGGTCCAGGCCCCCAACCCTGACCCTTGGAAGGAGCAGAGCCCAGCAGGGCCCTCAGACCAGCCCAGTCCTCCCTGGGATTTGGCTGCCTTGTCCTGATCAGGCACCTGGGAAGGGCTGGGGCCTGTCTGTCTGCAGTGCCCCGTGCTCAGCTGGGGATCCCCATTTCTGACCCTTCTGGCACAGCGGCCAAGCCGAGTTCAGGGGGTGTAATACCTTGGTGGGAGGGTGCAAAGGAGGCCGCGGAAGATTTTTCCAGGCCCCCGCAAAAGGCCATCGTCTAGGCTGCAGCCTGGTCAGGTGCTGCAGTGCCAGTGCTGTCCTCTGGGGCCCCCCTGAGCGCCCCCCCCCCATTCTAGAACCAGCATCACAGGGTGTGGGCCTTATGTCACACAGGGCCACTGAGTGGCCACCAGTGGGTCTCTGCTCTGGTGGTCGGGTGGCCTGAAGTGACCAGGACCTCTGCTCCCACTCACCCCCACCCCTGCCCAATCCCTCCTCAAGAGGAGGTGGTCATCAGGGTTGGGTCATTCTGGTGGCTGGTCTAAAGATTCCCATGGTGAAGTGGCGGGGATAAAATCCAGGCCTGAACTTCAGAGGGCAGAGTTGTGGAGGCCTTGATAAGGGAATCACAAGCTTACAGCTGAGCACGTGAGCAGAGCCACAAGACGCACGTAGAAGTATTTTTATACCTTCCTTAACTTAACTCTTGTAAGCAGAGTTCCTGTTATGTAACCAAGAAACCTGTTTAGGGCGTGTCAAATTTTTCAACTTTCCATTTCCAAACATTAGGGTTGCTCAAAAGTTGCGACATGACTTGAGAATTGTAAAGATATTTTTGGTTACTTTAATTGACTCTGCTGCCACTTCCTCTAACCCCCCACTCCTTTAACCTCACACTATCCACGATTGACCTCACCCCATTCCTAAGAGGTCTGTAATGGGGACGTGCACAAGGGCACCATCGTGCCTACCGTCCCTCTCCTATTGTCCCCATTTATTTGTACCCACTTCCTGTATTCATACTCATGTTTATTCTTATATCTATTATCTTGTAAGCGATCGACAAATCAAAAATAAATAAAAAATAAAAATAAATACAATGTAGATGTGCTCAGTTAAGTCACTACATAACTATAACTTTTTTAACATTTTATTTGTTTCATCCATGCTTGCTTAAAATTGCAGTCAGGGTCCTCCCAGCCTTACGGGGGAAACCCTCCTTTGTCCAGCACTGAATATACCTGTGACAGAGAGAGCACCTGGACTATGCCTCTTTGTTCGTGCCAAACCACACCTGGTCCCTGCCTGCCAGGGTCTTCCCTGGAGGCTTACAAGAAGTGGGGTACCGAAGCCTGGAGGCGCTACAGAAATATCCTCACAGCCAGAACGGTGTCCTTTCCTTAAGGCGGCTTTTATTGAACACACGTGACGACTGACCCGGATCCTGTTCCGACTGACATGCGAGACATTCTCATGCTGAGCGCAGCGGGGCCCTGGCCTCCTGGCACCTTCTGGGCTGCTCCTGGGGCACGCAAGGTCCATTGGGGAGCGCCCCAGCAGAGGCGTCCCAGGGCTTGGCGTCCGCAGAATCGGCTGATGCTTCCAGCAGAACCAGCCCCGCCCAGAAAGACCCGTCAGGTGAGGCAGGTGTGCCTGGCCAGGTGCTTCATTCGTATTTGCAGAGGTTCTTCAGCAGCGGAGGCAGGTTCAGCCCGTCGATGGCCAGGCGGTGGCTGATGTGTCTCTGGATGGCCGTGCGGCAGAGGGTCTCCAGGGAGGGCACTGGGGGGTGGGGGGGCGGAAGGAGAGGATTAGACCAACATAAGTGTGCAGAGAGGCAGCTTCTCTTAAACTAGCTTTAAAAAGGAGGGGCTAAACCAACAAAAGCGTGTGCTTTGTGCAGACCTAGTTAAAGCAGCTTAATACATGAAGTAAACCAACATAAATGTGCCACTTTGCAAACCCAGCTAAACCAGGTTAAGACACAAGGATTAGACCAAGATAAGTGTCTCCTTTGTGTAAACTGAGCTGCTGTGAGTTGCAGGAATGGTAAAATGCATATTTGGGGCTTGTGACTCTCAAGCAGCTGGTTTTTGTGCAACAGAAAAATAGAAGCTCTTGCTATTTTTCATTCTCTAATTCTCCCCTATAATAACAAAGCGAAACAAGAAGAGAGTTTTCAAACAGTAGGAAAAAAGGTGCTGAATCTCTAGAAACTAGAGTGCAGAGAAGCGCAACAAGATTACGCCAACAGATTACATTAACCTGTATGGTGAATGGTTGAGGGCATTTCTAATCGACCCAAGAGAAGGACGAGGGGTGATAGGACAGCAGGCTCCCAGTATCTGAGGGGCTGCCCCAAAGAAGGGGAGCCCTGAATCACTCACTGGGAGGGCGTTTGCCTTCAGAAGCTGTGGGGGCTCCATCGTGGGAGGCTGTCAAGAAGAAACTGCACAGCCCCTTGTCTCAATTGGTATAGGGTTTCCTGTTGAGCAGGGGGCTGGACTAGAAGACCTCCAGGGTCCCTTCCAACTCTGTTAGTCTAATCTAAAGGAGTAGAGAGCCAATGGGGCACAAAAGGCTTCCTCAGAGAAAAGGGGGGGGGTGCCCCCTTGAGAAGAAGGCTCACTCTGAAATTCTATGGCCCCAGACCAGGATATCCGGTGGTGCTGGCTGGGGAATTCTGGGAGTTGAAGTCCACAAGTCTTAAAATTGCCAAGGTTGGACCCGCACCCCTGCCACAGAGCAAGAAGAGGACACCATCAGCCAGCCAGAAGGCAGGCAGCCTCACTGGGGAGGGGGCTGCCTTAGAAGCACAGGGGTAGCCTTGGGGGGCTTCTCCAGCCACCCAGCAGTCACCCGGCTTCAGGTTAATGGCCTCCCGTTCCTCCTCCCCTCACGTCCTTGACACACAGTAGATATCGCAGTGCCCCCCCAGGTCCGAGTCTTACCCCTCCCCCCCAGAGAGAAAAACATCACTTTGCAGAGTGAAAGCTGCTCCTGGACAGAGGCATTGCCTGGCCCAGCACCATGGGTTAGTGCGTCCTTCAGAGGGGGCAGGAGTGCAACGCCCAGGCCTGAGGAGAGGGGGCGGGGGGTTGAGCTGGTACATTGTTCCGGGGCCCAAGGAGCTCAAAGGGGGCCCATGAAGGTGGCAATTTTTAAAAAAAATTTACAAGACCAAATTTTGTAGCAAAACACTCCAAGGCTGGATCAAATCAACTCATTGGAGGGCAAATGGCAAGGAAGGAAGGAAGGAAGGAAGGAAGGAAGGAAGGAAGGAAGGAAG
>NW_020717207.1:33347-49314 GCF_900518725.1 Notechis scutatus | reverse complement strand
CCTCAGCCCGGCGCAGTTCCTGAATCTGCAGCTGAAACCCTCCGTTTTAAATGTCCCAATAGAAGAGAATATCTGTCGCTCAGGGTTGCAATGAGGAGGCATTGGCGCTCCCTGAACTTGGTGGTTTGCTTGCAGACGTTTTATTACCCGACTAGGTAACAACATCAGATGTTACCTAGTCAGGTAATGAAACGTCTGCAAGCAAACCACCAAACTCGGACTCCTCCCCCCCTCCCAGTCCTTGAAAAAATGTTTCTGCATGAAACTGGTCCCTGGTACAAAAAAGGTTGGGGACCACTGCCCTACCCCACCTCTTCCACTGCCACTGCCCCCTCCTCAGTGCCAGCCCCTGCCCTGCCTCTGCCTGCGTGGGCCAGGGTGTGGCACAAACCGCGTACTGAGTTAGGGGCATTTGTGGTGCCCACTGCAAAGAGGGAGAAGCCAAACAGGAAGGAGGGGAATGTGGGGAGTCTGGGTGGGGGGGTTTCGAAACCAAAGGGTTTGGAGACCCCAGAAGACTTTTCTGATTGGCTGCTTCCACAGACACCAACGTGATTGTGGTAATCCTGGGCTGGCTACCAGCCCTCCCCAGCCCAGCCCAGCACCAAGCAGAGACAGGCCGATCCTTCCAAGCCTGCGCGAGAATCCGTGTTTTTCCTTGCATAAGCTGGCACAGAGCCAGGAAGGTAAACTGTCAGATCCGTGTATCTGCCATTCTTCAATGGAAGAAGAAGGGGGGGGGGGAAGTTGGTACAATAAATCCTTTTGGATGTAACCTGAATATATTAAATCCTATATTGACCCTGTATAACTTGCACATGTATACAACGGGAGGAGTGGAGCCAGACATCCAGAAACTTGTCACCTCTTGAAGAGATAACAAGATGAGAAGGAACCATAAAAATTCCAGCCCTGGAAGACGCTCCTGAGAACTACGCTTAAGATACGTTCCCATAGAAGAGGGGGAGGGGGGGATTAACTTGTGGGTTCTTTGTTTGACTCAATCCACATCTGAATGAGAGGAGGGGTTTTAACTCCCTTTATCTAGGACTGTCTGCCTGGGGATATCCTAGACTCTGCTTTGCCTACTGTTGAGATAAAATCCCTTTCAATGAAGGATTTCTTTTGAGCCACCTGCTCTTCAGAAGTTCATTCTTTTTGATTGAAGGGCAAATGTCCAATTGCAGAGTCTGCAATAGAGGTCAATTCCAGAGAGGACTTTAAAAAAAAAAAAACTTCACTCTACCGAGGGGACCCTGCAAAAATATCTGAATATAGCAAGGAGCAAGGGGAAGCCGAATGCTGGGGAGACTGACTTGGTGTACCCCATCAAAGACAGTGAAGCTGCCGGCGAAAATTCCACAAAGCCCCGATAGTCTGTTGGTGTAGGAAAGAGAGACAGCTGGGAGAGAAGGACCAAGGGAATAACCCTCACCCGGGGTAACCGTAAACCCAGGTGGAAAAGGGAGCTGGAGGCCCTTTCTGATCAGGAAGAAGGGGTCGAGGAACCAGTGGCAGATGATCGACTGAAACGGTACATAAATCACCTCATGAGGGAAGCCCTGGAGGGCCTCAATGTGCGGGATGAACCAGGTCTCCAACGAAGGAGAGCGAGTGAACCAGAAATTGAGAGAACCCGAGCCGTCACCCCTGATCCAGCTGAGAATGATCGAGCAATGGAACAAGCCGGAGGACCAGCAGCCATACCAGGTACCCGACCCCTTGCCGCCCCAGAGCAGGGGATTAACCCACCCCAACACAGGGACATACAACTGCAGAGAAAGGTCCCACCCTTGGGGGTAAAATTTGATAGGAACCCCCAGAAACTGGGATTTTTCCTGGCGCAAGTCCTCACCTACATGCAAGAATATGGGCAAAATTTCCTGACCCAGGGGGCTCGGGTGCGAGTTGTCAACTTGGGCCTAGAAAGGGCAGGAGCCAGATCGATGGTGACCCTCCACAACGTTAGTTCCCCAGAACTGAGGAACCCCGATCAATTCATGACAGCCCTATGCCACCACTTCGAACACCCCCTCGCCAATAGAAAAGCCCGTGACCGCATTAGAGTCATAAAGCAAGGCCGTCGCCCGGTAGCTGAGTACACTGAGGAATTTCATGACCTGGCTGGTCGAGTCGACTGGCCAGAAGATATCCTAGTCTGTTGGTTCAAAGATGGACTCAATGATGACCTGTATGCTGCCTGCCTGGCCCATGGGGCCCCAAACCTCCTACACGAATGGTACCTGATGGCAGAGATAGACATGACCCGAAACCAGTACCGCAGTGGCAAAGTCTGGAGAAGATCCCCACCCCAGGGAAACTGGGAATTTTTCAAACCCCAGACCACCATGACCCCAAGACCAGCTGGTTGCTTTAAGTATGGAAGAGAGGGGCACCATGCAGCAGAATGCCGTTCGAAAACCCCTGCCAGAAAGCCAGACCACCCATCAGGGGGGAATCCTGGAAAACCCAACCCTCAAGGAAAAGAAACTGGCCTGAGAAGCCGAGAAGCTGTGAGGTTCCACCCCACCCCCACCCCCCAAAAAAAACCGGAGGAAGAATCCCTGATGCCCCGAGGAGACCTGAGCCAGTCCAAAAGCAATCCGGAAGATGATCCACTGGTAAGCAACCCAATTGAACCGATCACTCTACCCCTAAGACTGTTTATCCCCAGCCGAGGGAAGGGGGAGGAAGTTGCAGTGTTACTGGATTCAGGATGCACCCAGTGTCTAATCAACCCCTCCCTAGCAGAGAAATTGGGAATCCAACTAAAGAAAATGGAAAGTCCCATCGCTTTTTGCCAATTAGATGGAACTATAGTGGAGGGGAGGGGGGGAGCCAGCCAATTTTGCCACAGAACCATTGAAAATAGGACTAGGGAACCATAGTGAGATGCTCACATTCATTGTAGCACCAGGAATGGAAGGGCCACTAGTCCTAGGACTCACGTGGCTACGGAAATGGAATCCAAAAATAAACTGGAAGAGAGGAACCGTACATTTCCAGAAACATGTAGCATTTGCAAACTGCCCAAAGGAAAGGAAAAGAAAGGGAATAGAGAACAGAGAACCGGCCATGTCCGGTCAGCCGGCTGAACCCATTAACATCCCCAACGAATACCAGGATTTAGCCCAAGAATTTAACGAGGAGGCTTCTGATGAACTCCCACCTCATCGCGCCACAGACTGCACCATTGAAATCCTACCAGGGGCTAAACTTCCAAAACCGAAAATGTACTGCATGTCCTCCAGAGAATTAAAAGAACTCAGGGTATTTATCGATAAAAATCTAAAAAGTGGTTTCATTGAACCTACCCGACCAAAAATAGCAGCCCCTGTATTATTCCGCAAAAAGAAAGATGGCTCTTTGCGTCTTTGTGTTAATTACCAAAACCTTAACGCCATCAATGTGGAGAACATGTACCCACTCCCCCTCATGAAGGATATGTTAGCCCACCTCTCTAAAGGAAATTTTTTTTTCAAAGTTAGACCTATGAGGAGCATACTACCACATTAGAGTAAGAGTAGGGGATGAGTGGAAGACGGCTTTTAACACCCCGCTGGGATGCTACCAATTTAAAGTGCTCCCTTTTGGATTACCAGGAGCCCCTGCTGTGTTTATGCAATTAATTAATGAGACCTTCCGTGAATTTTTGTATACAGGAGTTCTTGTTTATCTCGATGATATTTTAATCTACACCGAGGCAAAAGAAGAACACACCAAATTACTTCATGCAGTTCTCACAAAACTCCTAAACGCCAAACTATAAGCAAAACTCTCTAAATGTGAATTCCACCAGGAAAAAATTGACTACCTGGGATATAGAATATCCCACAAGGGGATAGAGATGGACCCACAAAAAGTAAAAGCTGTCATCGATTGGGAGATGCCCCATACTTCGCAAACAACTGCAAAGCTTCCTGGGTTTTGCAAACTTCATTCCAGCTTTTGCGAATATCACCCTTCCCATCACGAACTTGTTAAAAATGAAAGTGGGGGAGAAACCCAAACCCAGGCAACCTCTTACCTGGACGATGGAATGCCAAGTGGCATTCAAAAAATTTAAACAACTGTTCTCAGCAGAACCAATCCTGAAATACCCAGACCCTGAACAACCATTTGTCATCCAAGCAGATGCTAGCAATGTAGCAGTTGGAGCAGTTCTACTCCAAAAGAATGTACGTGGACAGCTACAACCATGTGCTTATACTTCCAAGAAACTGACAGGAACCGAACAAAGGTGGGCCATATGGGAGAAAGAGGCATATGCTGTACAATGGGCACTCCTCACATGGAGACATTTCCTGGAAGGGAACCAAATCCCCTTTGAAGTCTGGACTGATCATAAAAATCTAGAGGCCCTGAAAACTCCACGGAAACTCTCAGAAAAACAAGCAAGGTGGGCTCAATATTTTAAACAGTTTAACTTCACTCTCAAATATTTCCCATGGAGAAAAAATTTCTTGGCAGATGCTCTGTCCAGGAAACCCCAATACCACAGCAAAAAGATTGAAGTTATAAAACCCATGATCCAACCAACCCAACTTGCAGCCAAAGTAATCACCCGGGCACACGAGAAGAAAGAATCACTGACTGAAGATACAACGACGTCAATATTTAAGGAGGCACTACTTAAGGACGACTGGCTCCAGGCTAACAAAAACACTTGCTTACTCAAAGATGGACTGGACTGGGTAGTAGGAAACAAACTTTACGTCCCTGCCAGCCAAAGAATGGGCCTCATGAAACATTGCCACGACTCAAAAATAGCGGGGCACTTTTGGCTTTGTAAAAACCCTGCACCTCATCAAAAGACAATTTTGGTGGCCATCTCTCAAAAAGGACATTGAAAGCTATGTTGCTAGTTGCCCCACCTGTGCTGCCGCAAAAAGAAGACAAGGAAAATCTCCTGGACTTTTACAAACCGTGGCAGAACCTTCAGCACCCTGGAAAGAAATTTCTATGGACTTGTTAGGAATAACATGGTTACCTAACGTAGTTTGGGTAAAATAATATATATAAACTATGATAGTGAGTTTAAGTGTGTGTCACTTTAAACTGCAAAGCATGTAATTTTGGGTGCGGTTGTAAAACCGCCATAAGAGGGAGCAAGAGAACTTGATTGATTGCTGGCTTACTGGATTGCTTGCTGACGATGATGGATTGATGGTTTGTTAACTGTGTGTTCCCTGTTGCTGAAGGAAGAAAGGAGGTTTGACTTCTTTATATTTCTACTGCGAAGAGATATATTACTGGACTGATATTTGTAAGTTTACTGACCTCTTTTTCGACACTGGACTTTGCAACTGAATAATCCCCGGACGGACTGAACTAGTAAATGATATATGGACTGTTTGACTATGCTAAAACTATTACTGGAATAAACTATTTAATTAGCACAGTGTATCTGTTTTTACTGAGTGTAAGCTACAAAACGTTTATCTCACATATTTGCCTGCCTGCCTGACTGCCGTGCAGATTCTGCTAGGGCAGGGGTGGGCAAACTACGGCCCGCGGGCCACATCCGGCCCGTTGGTCTTTTTTATGTGGCCCGCCGAAGATTGGTCCGTATGTAACCGCGGCCACTTTTTGGCTGCTTTCAGACGCGTTGAGAGGAGGTGGTTGAGGCGGAGGGCGGGTGGTGGAGAGCAAGTAGGGCGGCTGGCGGGCTTTTCAGGCGGAGCAGGAAACGGGGGCAGGAGCCCGGCGGAGCGAAGAGAACTGAAACCTGTTGAGGTCTCGTCACAGTCCCTTCGCGGGGAGAGAATCTGCCGAGCCGAGAGGAGCGCGGGATGCTGCCGGCTCGCCTCCCTGCCCCTCCGTCGTGACTGCGGGAGAAGGAACCCTGAGCGCTGCTCTCGCGGCCACCACCGACAGCCCAGCTTCATTTCGCCTGAGCCGCGTTTGATTTGGAAGGGGGCGTGGGAGGCAGCACCAAAGGAGCACTCTGGGGTTCGGCCAACCACCCGCTGAGCGCCTCCGGGCTCCCCACCGTGGCGGGCAGACTTTGGGGCTGCACTCTGGAACCCAGAGCCACGGGACGGCGAAGCCGAGAGGCAGGAGGAGGCGCGTTGGAGCTGCAGCAGCCGTTTCAGTTCTCTCGGTCCCAGGGAATCCCCCTCCGCCGAGGCGCCTGAGCCCCGAGCACCGCCGGCATCGAGGAGCACGAGAAGCACAACGGGGCCACGGGAAGAGCTGCGCCCCAAGGAGCAACTGGTGGCCGGAGCGGCCGGGACTGGCAGTGGCGGCGAGGGCCCGACCTGCACAGGGGGGGCTGGGGCGGTTTTCTCCTGCGCCCGGCTTCGGAGCGGCCCACCGTGTGATCTTGGGCATCTGGCTCGCTGCGCCCTAGGCGCGCCTTTCCCTCGCCTCTCGGCCAGCAGCAGCAGCTCTGCCGCCGCCTCCTTCCTCCCCTAACGCCCGCTATTGTGATGCATATTCCCATAGACCCGAGCACCAGCAGGCGCTCACACCTCCCTCCATGGCCTTCCCCTGCGGTAAGATGGGAGAGAACAGCGGCGCCCTCAGCGCGCCGGTCCCGGGACCTCGCAGCCAGACCGAGGTGTGTTCGGTGGTGGACGTCCTGGCCGATCATCCGGGAGAACTGGTGAGGCCCGACAGCCCCAACTTCTTGTGCTTGGTGCTGCTTTCCCACTGGAGATGCAACAAGACCCTCCCCGTGGCCTTCAAGGTAAGCCGGGAGGGGAGGCTGGGCGGAGCGGGCAGGTCCTGGGAGAGGCGCGCAGATATTTCCTGCCGAGCGGGCTTCCCAAGCGCCCGGGAGGACTCGTGGTTTAATGGCAAAAGCGGCGGCGGAATGGGCGCTGGGTGGGTGGGGGGAAAGGCAAGCGAAAGCCTCCCCACACACACACCTCGGCAAGCGGTTTGCAGGGTTAGCCAGCAGTTTCTCGCAAGAGACTGAAGGCCGGTCTGCTCCCCCCAATTAGACATTGGTTCAAGAGGAAGGGTCAGCCCTGCTACTAATTGGTGGTTCACAGTTTATCCGTGGGCACCGGAGGAGTTATGTTTTGGGGGGTGGGCATTTATTTATTTTTTATCTTATAAGTGGCCAACTTTTGTAAGCTGAAGGGGTACATTCATACACACATACACACACACACACACACAGTCGTTTATTCGTAGGGGAAGAATCTGTCTATCTATCTATCTATGTTGTGCAAATTTAACTATGACGCCAAACTTGAGTTTTGGAGGATGTCTCGGGGAAAAAAATTGTTATTTTTCCTACCCCGAGTACGGCAGGCGTCTCTCCCGCTTAAAAAACAAAACTCTTTCCTCCCCTCGCTTTGAACAGGGGAACTGTTAACAAATGCAGTTTTTTATATGCATCGTATCTTGTGCTGACCCGGCCCGTCCGTCAAATTTTAAAAGTCAATGCGGCCCCCGAGCCAAAAAGTTTGCCCACCCCTGTGCTAGGGTGTATATCCCTAACAGGACTTTATAGTGGAGTCTCCTGAAAGTGCAGGAAATACTGTCATTTGGGTTGTAACTGATCTTTTTTCAAAACAGGTTCATTTTGTACCATGCCAAAAGATCTCAACAGCCAAGACCTTGGCAAAGATGTTTTTAGTATACATTTTTCGCCCTCATGGAGCTCCCCAAAGGATTATCTCAGATAGGGGTGTACAATTCACACCCACAGTTTGGCGGGCATTTTTAAACCTATTGGGCTCCACCCAGGGCTCGTCATCGTCCAATCACCCCCAGACTAACGGCAGGGCTGAGAGATCGAACAGCGTATTAGAACAATATTTAAGATGCTTTATTAATTACCAACAGGACGATTGGACTGACCTTCTTCCTTTTGCAGAGGTAGCATACAACAACTCAGTCCACAGCAGCACTGGTTTCACCCCATTCCAGGTAGCCACAGGCCAAGAATTCAACCCCATGCCGGAACTACCCACCAAGGAACCTGAAATCCCCTCCCTTAAGGAGTGGATTAATAACTTGCAAGCCACTTGGCCAATAGCCAGACTAGCCCTAAAAGAGGCTAGAGCAGCTTTTAAAGCCCAAGCGGACAAAAATGTTGCAATCCTAAAACATTCAAAGTTGGGGACTGCGTATATCTGTCCACAAGATTCCTAAAATCGTTGCAACCCTCTAAGAAACTGGGACCAAAATTCATTGGCCCATTTCCCATCTCCAGAATTGTTAACCCTGTTACAGTAGAGCTTCTACTTCCCAAAACACTTAGACAGGTGCCTCCAGCATTTCACTGCAGCCTACTCAAACCAGAGATCACTTCAAACCTTCGACCCGCCCCACTTCCCACACCTCCAACTCCCATTATGGTACATGGGGAACAACATTTTGAAATTAAAGATATCCTTGATTTGCGCACTCACTATGGATCCACACAATATTTAGTAGCTTAGAAACACCTTCCTTCCTCAGAAAATGAGTGGGTAGCCAAAAGACATGTAAAAGCATCCACATTACTACGGAAGTCCCACCTGAAATACCCTCACAAACCATCCTAAATTGTAAATGTAACACGTTGCTTATGTTTTCCAGGTGGATTTATCAAATTTTTGAGGAGGGCAGGATGTCAGAAACATGTGTGTGCTACAACATCCTACCTGTCAACGACTACTTCAGTTTCAACCACAATAACATGCGGCAAACAATAGATACAGACTCAAAGTAAACCACTCCAAACTCTATTACAGAAAATACGACTTCAGCAACAGAGTCAATGCCCGGAACTCACTACCTGTTGTGGTTAGCCAGCAGCAGGTGCGGACGGGTGAGGAGAGCGAGGACTCAGATGAGGGGCCAGGACCATTAGGGAGTGGACTGCTGCCTTCAGAGACTGTGGGGGTTGACAGCAGCAATGAGGAGGTTCCCGAGGAGCCTGTGCCAAGTGCGCGTGCGTGCAGGATTGCTTGGAAGAAAGAGCAGCTACAACAGCATGGGCGACTTGGGAGTAAGGCTGCAAGGTAATGGCCCCTCCTTCAAGAAGATAAAAGCCAGCTGTGAAACAAAAGTTCTTTGCAGAAGGCAAAGACGTTTTGAAACTCCAGCCTCGTGGACATTCCAGTATCCTGAGTTTGTATTTCAAGATTCTTGTATTGCAAATTATTTCTTGTCTGTTATCTTTTGGCAAGGCTTGTGCTTATCGCAGCTAATTATTTTGTAAAAGCATTACAAGGTTTCTGTTCCTTTTGGATTGTGTTTGATTTGTTGGAAAAGGGTGTGGGTCAGAACACTGTTGTTACATCCTAAAACCCCCAAAACTTTAACCTTAAACTGTCTACCGTGGACCTCACTCTGTTCCTAAGAGGCCTGTAGGGGGACGTGCATAAGCACACCAGCGTGCCTACCATCCCTGTCCTACTCTTCCCATTTATTCGTACTCATTTATTATGTATATACTTATACCTGTTTACACTTCTATGTTTATATGTCATGTTCATACTTGTTTTCTCATACATGCTTGACAAACTAAATAAATAATAATAAATAAATAAAGAAACAATTACACACACATACACACACACCTATGCCTGCATTAACGCCTTAACCCAGATTGATCACCAGCCCAGTCACAAAAAGGATTTGCCCACCAGCTATGCTTAACACATACACCCCGGGGTGTGAGGATGTGTTGCTCCACGTAGTCCCTGGGAGGGGACATGGGAATGGCCGTGGGAGACGGGAGGGGGCTGCTGGGCTGTGGTGGCGAATTCCGCCCCAGTGGTTGCCTCGGTTTCCCCCAGTGGGCAGAATGGATCACGGCCTTCTGCTCCCCTGGGCATATCTACCTGCGGCTGGTGTTGCAACCACTAGGCACTCGAGGGACAGAGGTGTCCCTTGGGGACGGGAGGCCCTTCCGAAAATTCAGAGGAGGGTCTTCTTCTACCTCTCTCGGAAGAGAGGAGAGCGAGTCCTTGACTTACAGCCACACGTGAGCCCAAAATTACTGTTGCTAAGTGAGACACTGGTTAAGCGAATTTTGTCCCGTTTAACAACCTTCCTTGCCACAGTTGTTAAGTGAATCATAAGATGGTCATTAAGCAAATCTGGCTTCCTCATGGACTTTGCTTGTCAGAAAAACTGTCATAAATACGAGTCAGTTGCCAAGCATCCGAATGTAAACCCGGTGACCTTGGGAAGTTGCAAAGGTCGTAAGTGTGAGAAACGGTCATAAGTCACTTTTGTTCAGTGCCCTTGTAACTTAGAAGAGTCACTCAATGAGCCGTTGCAAGTCAGGGACTGCCCGAAGAAGGCTTGCAAAGAGGGATGCCAGCCCTGGGAGACGGTCCAGCCAAGTAGAAGACCCCAAAGCCCCCCTCTGAACTTGAGGGAGGGAGAGGCGACGCTAGCCGAAACTTGCAGGGATGGAAGGGGGCTTCTCCCTCCTCGCCTAGGCAGCCCAAGAACAGAACAGAATAAGAGAGTTGGAAGGGACCTTGGAGGTCATCCAGTCCAACCCCCTGCCCAACACCATTTCTGACAGAGATGGCTGTCCAGCCTCTTCTTGGAAGCCTCCAGGGATGGAGCTC
The DNA here is from genome assembly GCF_900518725.1 of Notechis scutatus. The sequence continues at coordinate 38,785 of NW_020717207.1, read as the reverse complement.
CCACAACTTCCGAGGGCAACTTCTGTTCCATGGGTTGGTGGCTCTCCCTGTCTCCTTATTTCCAGGTTGAATCTCTCCTTGGTGAGGTCCCCGTTCCTCCTGCAGGATCCCCTGCCTCTTCTCTGACCATCTCCCCGGCTGCAACTCGTCCCTCCGTCTCCCAAGGCCTTCCCCACACTTGGCTCCTACACGATGGCTGGGTGAACGGCCAGCTCAGGGATCCAGGCCAGGCGGGCAGAGGGGGGTGGGGGCTCTGGGGAGGCGCCTGAGGCCTGTAAGCGGCCGGCCCAGCCAACTCACTTGCTGATGTTGTAGTAGAACTTGCCGTACTTGCCCTGCAGGTCGGGGATCGAGATGTTCTCCAGCTCCTGCTCCACGAAGCGCAGCCCCTCCTGCTTCACTGCAAGAGACCCCCAGAGGCATCACCCCCAGCGTCTCTGCTGGCACGGAGCCCCGAGCCCCAAAGACCAGCCCGGCGGCTGTGGGGAAGTCAGGCCGCCACTCTTCCCGGCAGTGCCAGCCACACAGGCAGCGGGGAAATGGGGGTCCCCCTGCCGGAGCCAGAAGGGGATGCCTCCCAAAGCCTGGACTCTCCCCTCCCCAGCCCCTCCCCCGCCACTTACCCAGCGCCAGGCCCTTGTCCGTGATCCTCATCTTGCAGGCAGGGGGCTGGGCGGCCACAGAGGCTGCGCCCAAGCAGGCCAGCAGCAACAGGAGGCAATGCAGAGGCATGGCAGCTCTTTCCTGCAAGGGGGGGCAAGAGGTCAGCCTCTGGAGGGGAGTGTGCGCAGGGGGCTCCCCTCGGGCTGGCCCAGTCCTGAGAGTAACTGCCAAGCACCCCTTAGGCACCTGGGCAGGCAGCTTTCTTAGGCCCGCAAGGGAAGGGGAGCTAGGCAGCCTACTAAGCAGAATGAATGAATGAATGAATGACAGAGATGAAAGAGAGATGAGAGATGACCGATAGACGGACAGACAGATGATAGGCAGACCGAGAAAGGCACCATCACGGGACTTTAAAGGGAGCCCCGGGCAGGTGAGGCCACAGGTGGGGGTCTCTCTGCTGGAGCTCTAGGGAGATCCGGCCCTGGCCCCTATTTTCTTTCCACCGCCTTAAGGGAGTCCGTGGGCAGAGACCGGGCGGGAGGGCAGCCAGGTATCCCCGCCGGGTTCTCCGGGATGGCCCCGGGCACGGAGAGGGGACGGGAGACCAGGGGCTTCTCCCTTCCCAGCGCGCGTCTTTCGCGCCCTTCCTCCGCTCGGGACCCCGGAGAAAGCAGCGAGCCGGGATCCCGGCGTGGGCCGCGCTCCGGCTCTGGAAGCCAAGGAAGCCCCCAGCCAGTCCGACTCTCCGCCCCGAAAGGCCGCGGACACCCGGGAGGAGTCGCCCACGAGGCGCGCCCATCCAGGCGCTGCCCGGCCCGAAGGGAGCTCAGCAGCGCGCAGCTCCGGCGCTGGTCCCGTCTGCCGGGAAAGGGGAAGGGCGGGACTCGGGGGAGGGTCCCAGGCAGCCGCTTCTCGGCGTTCGGAGCCCGCCTGCCCGCCTCAGCGTCCCTGCCGGCAGCCGCGGTTTGGCGGCCGCTCTCCCGGAGAACAGCCGAGAGGCAGCGCGCCGGGCGAAGTTTGGAAGGCGACTTGCCCTCCGCCTCCCCGGCCCGGAAAATGCGCTTGGCGCGAAGGGCCGCGCGGGAGCCGGTGGCCGCTCCAGCAGCGCTGCGCCCAAGGGGCAGATGCCGAGCTCCGCCGCCCGAGCGCCGAGCGCTTCTCCCGGCCAGGGCTGGTCTCGGGAATTGGGGCGGGGGGGTGCGATGAAAAGCCCCCCCCCCCCCCGCCGCCGCCCTCCAGAGGCGCCTTCGCCTCCTGCCCGCCCCACTTGCCGGCATTCCCGCTTTCTCTTCTGCGGCCCCTCGCGCTCTGCCAGCCGCCTTTATACTCCCTCCCGGCGGCTTTCCGGAGCCCGCCCCACTTGCCGGGGGGCGGGGAGGGAGAGTCCGACGGCGCCCGGCCGCTTCCTCGCCGCTAGCCGGGACGCCGGGGCTCGGCCGCTCCGGCAAGGGCGGGCAGCCGCGGCGCCTCTCCGCGACAGGGGCGACCTGGGCACGGGGAAAGCGCGGGCGGCAGCCACGGGGGCGTGTCGGGCAGGCAGGCAGGAGAGAAGCCGCCACGCTCGTGGCCGAGGGGAGCGGCCGGAGCTCAGGAACCGGCACGGAAGGGGGCGCCCTGGCCTCTCCCACCCCAAGGGGGGTCCCGGCCTCTAGCCCGAGGGGGGCGAGGGGATTGCGGGGGGGTTGATTCCGCCCCGTCCTGTGGCTGGGGAGGGAGGGAGGGAGGGAGGGGCAGACCAGAGCAGCTCCACTTGGGCGGCCAAGCCGGATGCCTCCTGCGCACTGCGGGCCGAGACGGGGCGACCTGGCAGGATTGCCCTGCCCGGCGCCGGCTGCCCTCCGGAGAAGGGAGCTGAGAGGAAGCAGCCTCGATTGGGCTGTGCCGTAACCACGTGCAAGGCCCAGCAGCTCATCGCCCAACGCCTGTTCACCATGGAGGAGAGGAGCTGCACCCCTCCAGAGTCCGGGGGGCCCAACTGTCCAGGGGGGGGGGGGGGGGCTTCCACCCCTTTCGGGGGACCCTGCACCGCCTTGGCTGCAGGCTTGGCCAGAGTCTTGATCTCCCCAGGGAACGGGCTCCATATCCTGTCTCCAGAGAGCCACTTTCCTGCAAAGGGGGGGGGTCTTTGTGCAGGAAAACCAGGATGGTGCCCCACCCTCCCCACCTGCTAGGAGTCTATTGCTAGAAGCCTCGGTGTTTTGTCAGCCGCTTGGATGGAACTTGGGGGGGGGGGCTTGTAGCCTGAGCCAAGAACTCTGTGTGCTGTGGGGAGGATGAAAGCCTAGTCAAAGCCCCCCCCCATCCCAGTCCTTTGAAAGACACATCAAGGGAGGCCAGAGATTCTGCCCCCTCCCCTGCCTTCATGCCTCTCTCTTTAGGCCCAAAGCATGGGCAGCCCTCCCCCCATTTTATCCTCTGCAACTGGGGGAGGGGGGGCTCCGTGGCTGAAGGAGGATCTTCATCTGCTTTCTCCCTCGGCGACTTCCTCTTCCCAATTCTGCCAGTCAGCAGTTCTGAGCCGGGTGGTTTCCTCTTCGTCCCAAGGACCCTCAGCAGCCACAGGATACGGGCGACCCAGAGGCTCTCCTGCCCCCCCCCCGCCCCCACCAGCACTAAATCAGGACTTCGCCAGAGAAACAGGCTGGGGGGTGGGAGGGAGGGAGGGAGACGGGGCTCTGCTTGCTTCCACCCCCTGCAAGAGATTCGAAATCCTGCACCTGCCCGGTGGTGGCGGAGGGCTAGCTGGGCTTCAGAGCAGAGGAAGGGGCCGTGTGGTGATAGCAGCCCAGACTTCGAGTCCTCCCTTCTCCTTTGGATGAGCAGCTGCTAGGAAGGGAGAGCAGGAGGGAGGGGGCCCTTTTCTGCCTTCTGCACAGAGGTGGGTTTTTAAGCTGTGCAGATGCAGAGAGATAAACTCAACAAAGTACATTGATTGGTTCATCAGGTATCCTCATAACTCACATTTGTGATGAAGATCTTCTTTAGTGACCAATCCTTTGCATACCTGCCTTGTAGGTAAAAGATGGTTATCTCCTAACCCATCTCCTAGTGATAGAAAGAAGCTGCCATGAGTTAGTGAATTCAGACAAAGGTGAGGGAAACACCCCCCAACCCATCAAGGATCAAACTAGTCACCAGTCGGGATTGCAGATGTGGCCGCATGACATGAACTACATTTCCCAGGATACCTTTAACAACATTTACCACGATGCCTTCCCTTAAGGGGACAGCTCATAATTCCTAACTAACCATCCAATTCCCATAGACTGGCTGGGACAGCAGACTCCCTTCACCCTCATCCCCAGCAACCTACAGTGGGAGCTACAGCCAGTCCTTGACTTATGACCACAGATTTGTATTGCGAAGTGAGACATTTTTAAAGCAAGTGTTGCCCCCTGTGCCCCCTTTCTGGCCACCGTTGCTAAGTGAATCATTGCAGTTATTAAGTTACTAACATGGTTGTTAGGTGAACCTGGATTCCCCCATTGATCCTGGGACACTGTGACAGTCATCAATACGAGTCAGCTGCCAGGCGCCTGAAATCTGGCTGTCTGGCCTCGGGGAGGCTGCTACGAGGGGTGTGCGGAAAACAGTCCCGAGTCCCTTTTCCAGTGCTGTGGTGATGTTGGACGGTCACTAAATGTTGTAGGCCGGGATTGCCTCCCTGGACCAGCCTCGCTTTCCAGCATTTTCCCTGCACCTCCCAGGATGCCAGGCCTGGCCAGCTGGGTCCTGCCAGAGAGCCATCCCTCCGCCGTGCCAGCCTTCCTCAGGGACCCTTCGCGGCTCTCGGCTCTGTGCCCGGGGAGCCACTTTGGCCGCTTCAGGCGTCCAGAGGCTGCAGCTGCTGCTCCCCCTCCTCCCCGGGGGTGCTTTTATTTTCAGGAAGCTTCCCTGTAATCTGTGGCCATCCCAGCATAACCACACTGGGCTGCATGGTTGTTATTATGACACACCTATCCTGCCTTTTGGTTAAAATAGCTTCCCTGTGAATATTCGACCCCGCTGGGAAATGGAGACCGAAGGCAGGGCTGTGGGCAGAAGGCAGGCTGGGCTTCTTCGGGGCTGAGTGGCCGGCCGGCTCCGAGGAGGAAGCAGCAGGACCTTCTGCAGAGCCAAGCTGACCTCAGCAGATTCGGAGGAAGCAGGGCTGTTGGCCACCCCAGAGGTCTCACCTCGTGGAAGCCGCTGCACGTGGACGCCTGTCCCCATGGACACACAGACACCCGCCCCCTCCCGGGGGCCTTGCCTGCACTGATTAGGACTGCAGGAAAAAAAAATACTACCCACCTGACTTCCATGGAGGACCCGTATCCTGCACGAGTCAAAAAGAGGGCTGTGAAAATATCTACAGACCCCTCACATCCGGACACAAACTGCTTCAACTCCTTCCCTCAAAACGATGCTATAGAGCCCTGCACACCAGAACAACTAGACACAAGGGCAGTTTTTTTCCCAAACGTCATCACTCTGCTAAACAAATAATTCCCTCAAAACTGTTCAACTATTTACAAAGTCTCCACTACTATCACTATTAATCTCATCACTCCTTATCGCCCATCCCCTCCCACTTGTGATTGTAGGACTGTAACTTTGTCGCTTGTATCCGTACGATTTATATTGACTGTTTCCTAGTATGATTTGATTGTTGATTGTACCCTATGACTCTCATTAAGTGTTGTATGTTATGATTCTTGACTCTTGACGGATGTCTCTTTTCTTTTATGTACACTGAGAGCATTTGCACCAAGACAAATTCCTTGTGTGTAAAATCACACTTGGCCAATAAAGAATTCTATTCTATTCTATTCTATTCTATTCTATTCTATTCTATT
>NW_020717207.1:0-17289 GCF_900518725.1 Notechis scutatus | reverse complement strand
TTCCGCAGCGCCCCTGACGCCCCTTTGCTTTCTGTCCCCTGCAGGCGCCGCCCGCCCCGCCTCCCTCCGGGCCCGCCATGTCCCGCCTCCCGAGGGCCCAGGGCGGGGAGCGGGAGCAGCCCCTCGGCCGGGCGGCCCCCGAGACGGAGTGCGGCATCTGCTGCGAGAGCTTTGACGGGCGCGGCCGGCGGCCCAAGGTGCTCGGCTGCCGCCACCAGGTGTGCGCCCGCTGCCTGCGTCGGATGGCGGAGGCGGGCGGCTCCCCCGGCCGCCTCTGCTGCCCCTTCTGCCGGCAGGAGACGGCCGTGCCGGGCGAGGACGTGGCGCGGCTGCCGGACAACGGGCGCCTCTTGGCGCTGCTCTGCAAGCCCCCGCCGTCCCCGGAGGTGCTGCTCTGCCCCGGCGGGCTGGAGCCCTTCACGGACGGCAAGCACCGCTCCTCGGACTGCCTGGTCATCACCCTGCTGGAGGTCCCGGAGGAGGCGGCGGCCGCTCCCGAGGCGCTGGACCTGGTGGACGTGATGCGCTTCTACCGACCGCCCAGCTTGGCCTCCTTGCCCTGCCACGGCCCGCTGCCCCTCTGCCGGGCCTGCGGCACCCAGCGCGCCTTCCCGCGGTTCCTGCTGGGCCTGCTGGGCCTGGTCTACTTCAGCTCCCTGCCGCTGGGCATCTACCTGCTGCTGGTGGAGCGCCCCAATCTGGGCCTGGGCCTGGTCAGCCTGGTGCCCTCCACGCTGCTGCTCTGCGTCTTCTACAGCCTCTGCCAGTGCCTCTGCCAGGACATCTTCCACTTGCCCGCCTGAGCTGCCTTGGGAGGCCGCCCCCCCCACGCCCCTTGCCCTTCACACAGACCCCCCCTGCTCTGCCCCCAGGGCCTGCCAGGCCCCCCTCCTGGCCCCCACTTCACGGCAGGGGGCGGGGTGGCTTCCGTTCCTGAAGGAGGCCACCCAGGTGGCAGAGAGGGTGCCCTGGCGAACGGCCTCCTCCTCTCTCGCTTGGGGATGCCTTTGTCAGCTGGAACAGCCCACCCGTTTGGGGCTCAGATGGACAACGGCGCAGGGGGCCTTGCAGGCCAAGAAGAGCCTCTGAAGCAGCCCCAAGGGAACCATTCCTGGCCCCAGAAGCTGAACCTCCATGCCTAGTGGCAGTGTACCTGACAACCACACCCCGTATTGCAGAGGGCGTCCTCCCGCTGCCTTTCAGGATGAGGAGACTTTGGGAAAAGCTGGAGCTGGTGGACAGGAGGCCGATGCCCCAGGGGATCCCTCTGGATAAAGGCCTCTCGGGGGAAGGAGAAGAGCCTGTTGCTTCCTCACCCCGATGGGGCTGCGGGTGGCAGGTCTGGGCGGGAAGGAAACCTGAGCAGGAACCTGGAGGAGGCCCTGCCTGTCTCGCCTGGCCGCCCTTCCCAGCTCCTGGGCAGCATTCACACCCCGACCCTGCCGCCACTCCCCAGAGGTTGCGCCAGGCTGGGCAAGTCCTTGATGCAGCGGAGGAGGTGCGCCAGGGCCCTCTTCAGCGCGCTGCCCCCCCCCCCCCGGAGGTCCCCTTCAGGAAAGCAATCAGGGCCTCCAACACTGCCAAGGCTGATCAAGCTGCCAAATCCCAGGCTCAGAAGGGACCCTTGAGGACATCCAGGCCATCCCCACACAACGCAGGAGGGCATCCCAGGGGCAAGGGAGCTCAGCCCCCCCCCCTACTCTTCAGGCCCACTAACCTCTTGCCTTCCTCTGGCTGAAGGTCCTTCTGGGCGCTGCCCTGTGGGAGGCTTTGTGGGGGCTTCCACACAGCCCCTCCCTGAGCCACTCAGTTTCCGCCTGGGAGGAGCAGCTGAAGGAGGCAGAGGAGCCGGTGGGGGTCGTGAGCTGAGGCTGCCCTGGGAAGCCACCTTGAGTGAGGGGCATCCTGGCCCTTGAGGGCCCTCAGGGATGGCCGGCAGGAGGGGGGGCTACGACTGTGGCCCTGGTGTGGGGAGGGGGGCAAAACTGGGCTTGGGTCCCTCTCCCCCACTCCAAATACCCACAAGGGAGGATGTCTCACCACTCGGAGACCAGCTACGGTGTGCAACATCTGGAGCCTCATTCTCGGTTGGTGGGGGGCTGCCTCGGGACACCGGGAGTCAGAGGAAGGGAAACAGTGTGTCCCCCACCCCAACAATATCAGGGGGCTCTGCCCTGTCACTTGCTATGAGTAACACTGTGGGCACCCATCAATCAAAGGGTTGGAGAAACAGGCGGTGGGTGGAATGAGGACGCTTCCTCTTACATTGACTGTTCTGTCAGTGATACTTCTCACCCTCTCACGTCCAACGTGACGATTCACGCGTGAGATCATTCTCATGTTTGTTTGCACCTACAGTGTTACATTTTTTGATGTTTTGGTATGGTACCTCTGGCAATAAAACAATTGATACAATTCCTTACGAGGCATCAGTTTATAAATGGGGGGGGGCAGGGAGTGAGCAATAAAATCACCCTAGAATTAATCTAATTAATTCCTAAGGGTTATGATGCAATTTCTCCAATGTCTTTAAAGACCCTCCCCCAAAGTGGGGGAATAAAGGGAAGCTACTAACATCTAAAAACGTGCGTGCAATTTCACCAACACAAGCGAGAAAGACCTTTTTTTTAATTAATAAAAAATTAATTTTGATTAATACACGCACAAAGACTTTAAGGAAAAGCGCTCGTGTTTTTATTTATTTAATTATATATCAAATTGAGAAACTGTCTGTCTCCCTCACAGAGCAACTCTGAGCGACGTAGGATTAAAACAAGAAAAACATAGAAACTGTACATAAATGTTATATTGGGAGGTATTTTAGAGTTTTGTACGATATTGAGGGGAGCCCTATAAAATTTGGTGGGTACTCTAAATAAATTGCTACCTTCTTGCTTGGCGATACCTGAGCTGCCTCAGAAGAAATGATAACAGAAAACTCACTGGACTTAGATTTGAATCGACTCCACTTGGTTGGAGAACCTCCTTATCCAGAACTGACATTCTCTCCCCACAAATCCCCAAACTCTTGCTGACCAGATTATCTACAGGTAGTCCTCAACTTACAATGATTTGTTTAGTGACCATGTGAAGTTACAATGACACTAGAAGAAGGGACTTGTGGCTCTTTACTTCACTTATGGCCGTGGCAGCACCCCCAGGGTCACATGATCAAAATCCAGATACTTGGCGACTGACTCATATTTATGACGGTTGCGGAGCCCTTGGGGTCACATGAGCGCCCTCCTCTTTTGGGAGCTTTTGACAAGCAGTGGGGAAGCCAGATTCACTCAAGGACCGTGTTACTGAACAACTGCAGGGATTCACTTAACAGCTGTGAGAAGGAAGGTCGTAAAATGGGACAAAACTCACTTAACAGCCATCTTGCTTAGCAACAGAAATGTTAGGCTCATGTTAGAGTTGGCTTGCTGTCGGGATTCCAACAATCGCCCCAATGAAATCATGATTCTCGAGCCAAACTTCCAAAAACTTCCAAGGATTCATTAGAGGCGACCTCCTGGCCCTGCCCTGCATGAAGCCAACTCTGGCCTATGTTATTTACAGTCCTCTGGGACCCTGTTTCTTCCCCCCCGCCCCCCGCCCAGTGTCTCATAAACCAGGTTCTCCCATTGAGCCTATTCAAAGGCTGGGTCTTGTCGTTCACGTTCTCCAATCAAATAGATTCGTGGGCAAAAGCCCTGGTAGTTTAGTTACACTCTTTTAAAGATAAGAGTTGGAATGGACTTTTGCTTCCAAACTGCTCTTCCAGATTTCCTTCCTCCCCCCCCCCCCATTTTTTCTTTATGGCAATTACTTAAAACAGGCCTAGGAATGTTTTATGAGTTGACAGCTCGATTGTGGTCGTAAGTCGAGTCCTGACCTGGGGAGTCATACAGGGAATCAATCCCCACTTAATGATGGTGGTCGGAGAGTGGAATTTCCATCGTCAAGTGATGTGGCTGGGAAGAGCAATGCCGGTCATTAAGCAAGGACCGCACACGCCTGCGACTTGCGACTTCCTACCACATCCCCCAAGAGAAGTCAATGGGAAGCCCTGGATCCCTCCCCGTGCCAGGCGGCCCCCGAGACGGAGTGTGGCATCTGGAGAAGGGGGTCTGCCCCTCGCCCTGCTGGCCGGGAGAGAGGATGGGGCCCTGTGCCTGGCTTACTCCAGTGGCACCCACTGCCGAGAGGGTTGCTCTGCCTGGCAGCTTGGCCTGTCCTGGAGTCGCCCTCCGTGCACGCATGGAGAAGGGCCCTGCAGCACAGCCCCCCCCCCCCCCGCTGGCCCTGGCCTTCCCCCGCCTGGGGCACTCCGGGTGTGCGGAGCCACACGTCTGCATGACCAGCTGACAGGCCAGCTGAGCCTCCTGGGGATTGTAGTCCACCTCCAGGGTGCACCAGCCAGGAGAGGGCAGTGTGATGCCCCCTTCAGCCGCGCTCGACTCCTCAGGAGGGCCCCGGAGCCCAGGGTCCATGGGTGGCCCTTCTCCCCTCCCCTCCCTGGGGAGGGGAGTTTCCTGGAGGCCAGAGGAGAGAGTCCTCAGGGGACGGAGGCCCCATACCCACTGGGGAGGCTTTCCAGGCAGCAGGCAAGGGGCTGGCTCGGCCATGCTCCACAGCCGGTGCTCGGGAGGGGCCTTCTCTGGGGCAGCCCGGTCGAGGGAGGCCGAGGGACCTGGGTCTTGTCTGGGTCCTTGCCAGGCATCTGCAGCCCTGGAGCTCCCCCAGGAGGTCTGGGGGGTCCTGCCTGAGTCAGCGTGGCCCTTCTTGCCCTCCTCCTCCTCTTCCTCCTCTTCCTCGCCCGAAGCCATGAGCAGCCGAGGGCCGCTGTGGAGCCGGTTCTCCTTCTTGAGACGCCGACGGGCATTGGCGAACCAGGTGGAGACCTGGCTGAGGCTCCGTTGGCTCAGCACCGCCAGCAGGACCTTCTCCCCCTTGCTGGGGTAGGGGTTCTGGAGATGCTGGCCCAACCAGGCCCGGAGGGCCCCCGTGCTCTCCCTCCAGACGGCCGTCTTGGCCCAGCGTGGATCCTCTGGGGGGCCTGCACAGAGGAGGGGGCTTCCCAGCGGGGGCACCGGCCACAGGAGGGGCACCCCTCCAGGCAGCTCGCAACAGGGGGCCGGCACCTGCAAGACACAAGGCAGAGCGCGGGTGAGCCTGGGTGGCATTGGGCCCAAAGCCAGTGAGAACTACCCACCATGGAACAGACGTGGCCCTCGGAAGTCGTGGGGGCGCCATCACTTGAGCTCTTCGAGAAGAGGTTGGGCTTCCCGCTTGGGCAGGGGGTTGGACTAGATGACCTACTAGGGCCCTCCCCACTCTGTTCATCTGTTAAAGGCCACTCTCTTTTGCTCCACCCAGCCCCGAGGAGCCTTTTGCCACTGGAAAAGGAGCAGGAGCCCTTCCTCTCCTGGTGTGGCTGTGGATGATGGTTTCACAGGGGTTTTCTGCCCCCTGCAGAGGGCCAGATGAGGTCAGGGGGTCCCCAGACTCTTCAGGAGGTCAGTTACTCAGTCTGGTGAAAGAGGATGGCCAAAAAAAAAAAAAGGATTTACTGGAACAGCCATAGAACTTATCACATGCCAGGACTGAAAAGATGGTGGGAACCTAGAAAACATATCAAAAAGATGCATACAAAAAACAAAAAACCCCATGCAAAAGTAGTTTAAAATAAACAGGTTAAACTATAGTGGATTCTGAATAAGAAACTGAATAAAGTCTGGACACCCCAGATTTACCTGGGCTTGGAAAGAAGAAAGTGGGACCATTGATGTGGTGATGATATCAGGAGAATAAATAGAAGGCGAAGAATTGAGGTAGATTGTGGCAGAAACTGGCTGTGGTGTCCCAGTGGTTATCAGCACACGGGGTGTCATACCAACACTTTTTTGGATAATGCTTAAAAAATCTGCACAGTGAGAAACTTTCTATCTGTCAGTTCCAAAAAAAAAAAAGGCACCTGCCCTGCTTGGATCGGGACGCAAGGACAGTAGGACTGCATTATGAATCCTGCCTTCCTGAGCTGCTTGGGGAAAACTCACCGTGTATGAGAGTGAAAGTCATCTGGCAGCTGCAATTTCACATTTTTGTGTATATAATAATAATAACAACCTCTGGATAGACCCCTTGGTTCATTTAAAAAACATTTTTGATTTAAATGCCAATTTGTTGTTGTTAGTTGCAAAGTCGTGTCTGATTCTAATATACGGTACTTATTTAAAAGATCTTAAAACAAGTCAAGATTTCAGTAGCAATTGTTGTATACACTGGTGTAAACAACAAGAGGAATTAGGTCTATTATGCTTTACCAAAAGGATTACTTTTTTCCAAAACTGAAACAAAAATATTTTTTCTAGTACATCTTCCAAACTCCCATCTTGGTCATGTAACTTTTTCCAATACATCCATTTTTCCATGATTTGTTAATTGAATTTATTAAAGCCACACAACACTAAAAAGGCTCTCAGCAGCTTACAACATGTCCATCGCCTAAATTAAAAACACAACTCAGTAAAACTACATTCCTAACATAACACAGCTGGGTCTTAAGAGGCTTCCAGGACCCTTGGAAATTCCAGAGGGTGGGGGCTGTGACCAAGCCCACTGCCTCAAACCCACAAGATGACGACACTAATCATTTCTAATGGGAATCCTTGCACCACTCACTGGACCAACACACCTGCTACTGGGTGCCCTTGCTTCCATCACATGCCTCTCATTACAAAATAACCAAGTTGGAAGGGACCTTGGAGGTCTTCTAGTCCAGTGGTTGCCAACCAGCGGACCGGGGACCACCGGTGGTCTGCCAAAAAAAATTGGTGGTCTGCAGAAAAATGTCCCCCACAAAGCAATTCATCCGGGCTGTGCGGGAACATAAGGCTGCACTGCCCACATGGCCTGTGGGAAGACAAGGCTTGCGTCACTTGCACTGCGAACAACACAAGGTAGTCAGGGGGAGGGGGGACTTGCCCCACTTGCCCCACGCGCCTGGCCTGGCCACCGGGCTGCTTCTTTCCGCTTCTTTTTTTCTCCTGCTTTTGGCTGCATGCAAGGAAAGCAGCTGAAGTCTTTCTTTCTCTCCCCCCAAATCCGCCAGAAATGAGCCTTTGGGACCCTGCAAGGCCTCCTGCTCCAAGAGGCTGCAAAGACTCATTTCTGGCAGAGTTTGGGGGAGAGAAAGAAAGACTTCTGCTGCTTCTGCTTTCCTTGCATGAAGCCAAAAGTCTCCCTCTCTCTCCCTCTGAGAACGGAGCTGGAGACGGGATCCTGCGATCCCAAATAAAGAATTTTCCTGCAGACTTTTTGGGGGATTTTCCCAGGGTTTCTGGTCCGTGGGATTTAAAATGATGAGCCTGGTGAACCCTGGACTAGCGTAATCTGCTGCTCAAGCAGGAGACCCTGCCCCATTCGAGACAAATGCCTGTCCAGTCTCTTCATAAAAACCTCCCAGTGATGGAGCCCCCAGCACTTCTGGAGGGAAATTGTTCCTCTGATGGTTCTCAGTCAATACATTTCTCCTTGGTTCCAGGTTGCTTCTCTCCTTGTTCAGTTTCCATCCGCTGCCTTCTTGTTCGGCCTTCTGGTGCTTTGGAGAAGAGGTTGATCTCCGTCTTCTTTGGGGCAGCCCCTCAAATATTGGGACGCTGCTATCACGTCTCCCGCAGTCCTTCTTTTCTCTAGACTGGTCACACCCGATTCCTGCAACAGTTCGTCCTATGCATTTATCAGACTTAAACTATTTAAGAGGAGAACAAAAAGTTTGTGGAATGCGAGCTAGACAAGCAAAACCTTTCTAAATTCTCATTTCCAAATAACTTTTTTGACGGAAAGTAAACAAGGAGAGAAGAAGCGACTCAAACTAAGGAGAAACTTCCTAACAGTGAGAACGATTTGTCAGTGTAACCGTTTGCCTCCAGAGGTTGTGGCTGCTTCTTCATCACTGGAGGCCTTTAAGAATGGAATGAAATAGGTTTCCTGCTTGAGCAGGGGTTGGACTAGAAGACCTCCAAGGTCCCTTCCAACTCTGGTGTTCTGTAATGATAGAAATATGATGAAAGCAAAGGCACCTATCAACAGGTGTGTGGGTCCAGCGAGTTGTGCAATTTGCTGGACCAACCCTGTTATTCCGTCTTCTGTTCTCTGCCCTCTTTTCTATATTGTGGTGACCAAAACCAGATGAAATACTCCACCTACCAGTGCAGTATAATATCTTCAGTATATTCCTATGGCCCTTTCTCGGTAACTGTAGTGACGTGTCACTACCACCTCCCAATCCCTTTTAAGGAATTTCCCCTGATCTTGATCCCAATTCCGAAGCATGCAAGAGAAATTATGTCTTTAATCTGATTCCCATATTTCTCTGGGAGATGCTGATCCCACTCCAACAACTTCTAACAGAATATTATATCTTTGGGATATTAGAGCCCTTGGAAGGTTCTGACATAAGATTTTCACAAGCTGTTGCTTCTGGTCACAATCTTACAGATTACATTTTTAACAAAAAGACTCATTTCATTCATCGTAACCAGTCCAGATTTATGCATGCCAATTTCTGCTTTAAAATACTTCCTGACATTATTTGATAATATGTAAAATAGCCCCTTTAATCTAAAAAATGTTCAAATTAATTCACATATTAATCAAGAGCTTTATTACATTACTGGGGAATAACTGGCACTAATGAGGAGGAAAATGGAATTTGTTTCCACAACTACTTCTGTATCTTCCCAAAGCAGTCAAAGAACCGATTGTTTTATGTTGGTTTTACCCATTTTATATCTCTCGCTTGCAAAACGGGACCGATTCTGTTATTTGACTTGTTGGCCACTTAGCCTAGATTTGCTCAGCCGCCTTTCCTCTCTCCCGCGTGAAATGCCCACGCAGGAACTGGCTCCCGGCTCTCTCGAGGGGGCCCTGCAGGGTCGGAGTGGGGCAAAAAGTCGGGTCCCCCCGTCCCTGCGAAGCCCTTCTGCGGGTCCAGGGCCGCCGCTCGGTTACGAGGCCGGACAGTTCGCAGGCGGCCCTCGCGGGACCCTCCCCGCCGCTTGGGACCCCCGTAAGAAAAGAGACCAGCGGCAGAAGCGGGGCCGCGGCGGGAGACCCGGCTAGAAGCTCCCCGGGCGGAGCCGGCATCCCGGCCAGCGGCTGCGCTCCCGAACCCGGCCGGCCGCAGAACAGACGCCGCCCGGGAGTCCGGAGGGACGCGCGGCTGCAGTCCCAGGCAACGGCCGATCCAGTTGGGCGCTTCCCGCGGCGGCTCCTCGCCGCTCCGGCTTCCGAAGGCGGCGCTGCCCCCTCGACCCGCACGGCCCTTCCGCCGCTCCGCGCTCGGGGACCCCAAACCCGCTCGAGGGCTCTCCCTGCGCCGCGCCACCCCCGCGCGAGGAAGAGCCCACCGGGGCGGCCCTGCAGAAGGGGAGCCCCGCAGACAAACGAGCCGCCGCGCCCAAGCCCGGCGCGATCCAGCCTCATCCCAGGAGGGATATCCGCGCTCTGTCCCGCGCCTCCGCCTCCGCCGCTCCCACTAGACTGGTTGGGTTCGCTGCAAAGAGCAGCCGGCGGATCCCCGGACAGGGATGCCGGTGTTGGCGGTGGGGAGGGGGCGAAACCCCGAGGAAGATGCCCGGAGAAGCAGGTGCACGATCAGGCGCTTCTTTGGGTCCTCCGTTGAATTCTCCTTTAGTCCCAGAAGGGCTTTTTTCCAAGAGGCAAGTGGACTTTCTGGTTTTTTTCTCTGAAGACGTTTCCCTTCTCATCCAAGGAGCTTCTTCAGCTCTGACTGGATGGTGGGGAATAGAAGGATTTATGCTCCTTGCAGAAAAGCTGGTCCTTTGCATCATGTCAGAGGGTCCTTGAGGCCACTGGGGGGTTTCGCTGTGTCCTCAGGGTCACCTGAATGGTGCCAATAGAGTCCTTCCCTTCCCCACCATCCGGTCAGAGCTGAAGAAGCTTCTTGGATGAGAAGCGAAAGGTCTTAAAAAGAAAAAAACAGAAACTCCAGGTGCCTTTTGGGGGGGGAAAAAGGCCCCTTTGGGACAGCCAGGACCTGGAGAACGAAGAGTCTCTGTAGGTTTCCCAGGCCCTTCATTTGCCCTCCGTGATGGGGGGAGAAGCCCCCTTGAGCCTCTGTCCCCCCCCCCCCAGAGACCGAAGCCGCCTGTCTGGCAGAGGCTGCCGGACCCTCCCGTCCCCTGGACTCACCGGCTGGGGGATGGCGCCTGTGGCCCGCGGGTACCAGCTGTAGCAAGGCAGGGCAGGATACAGGTAGGGCAGCGGGGGCAGCAGGGCAGCGGGGCACCCCCTCAAGGGGCCCCACAAGCCCTCCAGGTCCCTGAGCTCCAGAGCGAGCTTGGGGGCTGTTGCGGAGGCCATGGGGCGGCAGGACAAGACGGGCTGCTGGGAGAGGAGCCTTCGGCTTTTTTAGGAGCGGGTTTTTTGGGGGGGGGGGCCTGGGGGGGATTAGAGGTCACGCAGTTCCCCTTAAAGGACAGGATCAGGACTGGCCAATCGGGATCCTCCGTCCGCCTGTTCCCACCGCCCCCCCCCTTCCTCAAGGGGAGAGAGCCCTGCTGGGGAGGCAAAACCCAGCCACGTCTGAGGACACTTTTCCCAGGTAGTGACTGGGAGGTGCTGGGGGCTCCGGCCATGGGAGGCCCTCCCTGCTTCCGAGCACGGCGTGGCCTCCTTGGCTGACCACGGTCCAGGCAGTGACTGTGCAAAGTTCCAGCAGCACAAGAACAAGGGACCACCGGCAGCCACTTCCCACCCTGTTGCAAGTGTGGCGGCATCCCCACGATCAAATTTCGGACTGACTCGTAGTTATGACGGCCTCAGTGTCCCGTGGTTGTGTGTTCACCATTTGCAGCCTTCTGGTGAGCAAAGTCCATGGGGGCGAAGCCGGATTCACTCAACAACCATGTTACTAACTGAACAACTGCAGCGATTCACTTAACGACGGTGGCACAAAAGGTCGTAAAATGGGGGCAAAGCTCGATGAACAATTGTCTCACTTAGCAGCAGAAATTTTGGGCTCAATTGTGATTGTAAATTGAGGACTGGCTGTACCTCTTGTGTTGAGATCAGCTCTCCGACCTTCGCCACACCGAAGGAAGGCTGCAGGGAGAGGCGGCAGCACCTGGCAGGAAGCAGGAACTCAAGTTGAGATTCTACCCAAGGGCAGGTGGGCTCTAGACACCTTTGCAAAAAAGAGGAATAAAAAGGGGCGGATGGCAGAACGGCCCCCAGACTGGAAAGGCCAGGCTGCCTTCCAAAACCAAAGGGGGGGGGGCTTAGCGGGGGGGGGGCAACTCTTACACGATATCCTTCCTTTGGCAGCCAGCTTGGGATCCCCCCCCCCGCACGGATTAGAGGGGAGGGGAGGCCAGATGTTCCAGCTGGCTTTAGAAAAGGCGGGAGAGCAAGCGGCCTTAATGCCCAGCCTGGCCAGGTAGTTGGGAGCACCAGAGAGCAGCTTCCTGGGCTACGAAAGGAGCCTCCAGGGGCCAAGTTGACTGGGAGGCCTTGGGAAACGGGGCTCCCAGAGCACCTCGTGGGTCTCGGGCCAAGCAGGGAAACTGACCGGCCCCAGGCTCAGTAGAGGCTCTCGGCTGGTCCTTGGCTTACGACCACAATCAAGCCCAACACTCCTGTTGCTAATTGAGAAGGTTGCTTAAGGGGTTCTGCCCCACTTTGCGACGTTTCTTGCCATGGTTCTTAAGCGAATCACTGCAGTTCAGGGAGAGACATGGTCGTTAAGTGACTTCCCCATTGGCTTTGCTTGTCAGGAGGTTGCAAAATGGGATCGCGTCACCCTGGGACACAGCGGCTGTCGTAAATGTGAGCCAAGCATTCAAATTCTGACCACAGAATATGAAAAACATTCGTCAGTCTCTTTTTTCAGTGTTGTTGTAACTTTGAAAAGTCACTGAATGAACTCTTCTAATTTGAGAACCACCTGAATTCTCTCTCCTTATTTATTCAGCCTCTGAGATGAATATATGAGAGTGAAAGAGTTGGAAGGGACCTCGGAGGTCATCTAGTCCAACTCCCTGCACAAGAAGGAAAGTCTTGTATTCTAACAGAGCTAATCCTCGCCTTACAGCCACAACTGAGGCCAACGTATTTGTTGCTAACTGCAACCTTTGTTAAGTGAATTTTGCATTTGACCATTTTTTGAGCCACAGTTGTGGCTGCAATTCATCAGTTGGTCATATGGTCATTAAGTGAATCCAGGTTCCCTCATGGACATTGCTTGTAAGGAGGTCGCAAAAGGGGATCACGTGATGTGGGGACACTGCAACCACCATAAATGTGAGTCAGCTGCCAAGGGCCTGAATTTGGATCCTGTGAACATGGGCATGGTGCAACGGTTGTAAGTATGAAAAACGGCCCTAAGTCATTTTTTTCAGTGCCGTTGTAACTTTGAACGGTCACTAAGCAAAATGTTGTAAGTCGAGGACTCCCTGCAGAAAAGGAGGTGATAGAGAGGCTGGGTTGGAAGAGAGACTGGAGGACGGACCATCCCTACAATCTCTGCCGATGAGAAAGAACCCTCGGACGTCCGAACACGCAGAGCCCCAGCAGGGAAGGCCAGAGAGCAGAGCGGAAAGGTGGGACGGAAATGAAATGTAAGGAAGTTCAAACTACTGACATCACGTAGCAGAACCACGGAGAGTGGAGAGAGCAAAGTGGTGGGGGCTCCTACCTGTTGGGGGCGTCAGGTGTTGTTCACGTGAAGTATTTGTACCGCTCTATAAAGCCTCTGCAAGGCCACACCTGGAGTCCTGCCTCCGGTTACGTTACAAAAACAGATGTTGGGAAAAGTGCCAAGAAGAGCAACTAGGTCGATTAAAGGCCTGGACGCTAAAACATGCGAAGAAGAGTAGTTGCAGGATTTGGGTTGGGCCAGTCTAGAGAAAAGAAGGGCTGGGGAGAACAGCATGCCAGGATGTGAGGGGCTGCCACAAAGAGGAGGGGGTCAACTTATTTTCCAAAACACCACAAAGCAAGACAAGAAACAATGGATGGAAACGAATCAAGGAATCTGGAATTCAGGAGAAACTTCCTGGCAGGCAGGACAATTAACCTGTGGAACAGAAATTGCCTTCACCAGAAGTTGTGGGTGTTTCATCACTGGAGGTCTTCGAGAAGAGGCTGGGCAGCCACGTGTCTGAAACCGTCTCCGGTCTCCTGCTTGAGCGGGGGGCTGGACTAGAAGACCTCCAAGGTCCCTTCCAGCTATTTTCTGGTTAACCATCAGCACCCAAGGAACCAGCAATCCAGGAAAACACTGCAGAGCAGCCAGGAAGGCCTGGGAAAGATCTTTAGGGTGTTAGGGTGCACCTCGCCCAACACCAGGACATGGCAGGCAAGTCCCCCCCCCCACCTTCTCTTTTGTGGACAAGGAGGGCAGAGTCTTGGGCCTTTTGAGTTCGGTCTTGGTGGAGACTCCAGAGAAGACAGTGGGTGGACCAGAACCAAATGGATGGGGAAGACCTCAGGGTCACCCAAGACCTAAAGGAGCAGGCTCAAGATATCCTATTTTGGACATATTGGACAAAGGCAAAGAGGCAGCAAACTGGTGGAGGCCCTGATGCTGGGGAGGGGCGGAAGGACCAGCTGGGGACGGACCAAGGACTGTCTGGTCCCTACGAGATCAAAGCCAATGGATGGTAGTCGCCCTTTACATGGGGTAAAGCAGAGGCCTCCAACCTAAGCAACGTTTGGACTTCAACTCCCAGAATCCCCCAGCCACCAAAGCAAAGCTAGCCGGGGAATTCAAAGCCCACAAGTCTTAGAGCGGCCATGGTTGGAGACCCCGGCTCCAGAGGATGCAAGGACTTGAAGCTGGAAGGGAATTGGATCCTGCCTCTCCCAAGAGGCCTTTGCGCAGGGCGGCCAAGGCCATTTCTGCATTCAGCCAGAAGGTCACCCCATCGTCCGCCACCTCGGAAAGGCAGGTCAGCCAGCCAGGCCCCCCCCTTCCGCGCCCACCAGCTGGGAGGCTCAGGGCTTCTGGCCAAAGCAGGGGAGAAGCAAGAGCCAGCTGTTCTTGTGCTTAAGGCACATCTGGCCCAACTTTGCAGGATGTTCCCAAAGCCGGGCAGGATCAGATCTCACGAAGAGCTGGGTGGGAGACCACCAGGAAGGGTTTTTTGGGGGGTGAGGGGCAAACGGCAGCGGACCCCACAGCAATCAGCAGGACTCAGCAGAGGTGGCTTTACTGGTCGGAGTCAAAAGGTGGTTTTCTCCTGAATTTTGTCAGGCGAGTCTGCGCTGGGTGCTCTTCTTGGCATTTTGAGCCCCAGCCCCCAGGAGGTGCAACACCCCCGTCCCGTCCCCCCCCAACTGGCCCACTCGGAAGAGCCTTCCCAGCAGTCCACACGGGCAGATGCGTCCCCTATAGCAACGGTTCTTCTCTGGGGCAACAAGTAGCACGGGGGACCGGACAGCATGGAGAGCAGAGTCCAGCAGGTGCAGCCCCTGGTTCGCCCTGGGTATCCCCCCTTCCTAAATTGGGGGATTTGGTTTAATGTGCATCCGGCCTGTATAAACTCCTCCAGACGGGGGACCCAGATGGGGCTTTGGCACGCTGACCCTGGCCTGCAGCTGTGCAAGGGGCGAGGCTCTTGCCCAGGGCAGGCTGCAGGAAAGGCCCTGGCTCTTGGGCCAGGCTCCACGCCCAGCACCCATTGCCCCGTCTCCACAGCCCCCTCGCATGCACGCCTTCCGCTTTCCCTCCCCGGTGGGCGGGTGTGAATGTAGCCGCCTCCCTCGCAGGGTGAATTTCGGGCTCACTGCAGCAGGGAGGCCCAGGGAAGGTCCCCCCGACCCCAGCGGCCCTTTTGGGCACGGAGGCTCCAGGAAAGCAGGGGGGGGGGGGGCATTTCAACCATGTTTCTGTTGGTTACACTAAGCAGGCCCAGCAGGTCACCCATGTGGGCGGAAGGGCACTCAGCGACGGCCCTTGAGTGGGCAAAACACACCTGTGAGTTAGCTGGGGGGGGGGGGGGGGGAAGTCCAGGGCCCGCCTCTTCCAGTGCAGCTGCAAAGACCCTGCTGGGCGATGGAGCCCCTCCCCCTTGGGGTGGCAGGTGAAGCCCTTGTGACCCCCCCCCTCTTTCAGGGCAGGCAGGCTTCAGGAGGGACCACCGCAACCCCCCTCCCCCTGCAGGGCCAGGGTGGGGAAGGGGCTATTCTCAGTATCCCTCCCTGGGGAGAATCTCCTCCAGAGCAAAGGCTGAGCCCACTGAGGGAGGGGGGAGGTGAGGCAGGCAGCACAGACACCCCCCCGGGAACCTCCAAATGGTCCACTCCACCCTCCAAGGTCTCCCACGACTGCCACACTCTCGCTCGCTCTTGGGGGCCAGGGAGTCTCCTCTATTTTGCTGCCAACTATGGCGGCTATCGGGAGGCACCAGGCGCCCCCCCCTCCCCACTGGGGCTCTTCAGGTGGGCAGAGCCAAACTATGGCCCGGGGTTCAAGGCCTCCCTGGGCACTGAGCCACCTGCCTCTGCACCCGAGGGGGCCTGCAAGCTTTAGGGGCCGTCCTGGTTTGCAGCAGCCTGGCAGACATGGAGCATCTCGCGGCGCCTGCAGTGCCATGCCCCTCCCCCGCAGCCCAAGGGAGCCCAGGGATTCCTCCCCAGCCGGAAGAGCCAAGCTCCCCCCCCCACCTGCTTTCCCTGCCATCCTCCGCCCCCACCCTGCACCAGCCGCCTCCTGGCTCCAGCAACCGGGAGGGGGGCAGAGGCGGAGGGGATCCCGGCCGTGGTCCGGCTGTCCCTGGCCTCCCCTCCTTGAGGGCTGCAGCCCCGATGGGGACAAGGCCCGCCTGGCTCCTGCCTCTCGTCTCCTTCTGGAGCGCGACCTTGTCCCACGGAGGAAGAGGGGGGCTTGGTCAGCTAACAGCTGGTAATCCCTGCTTGGCCTCGGCTAATGCACTGCTGGATGCGGCTGGGGGGGGGGGAATCCTCTGCCACCTGCCCAGCCCTGCCTGGCACCTGGCTGAAGGTGCCCTTCGGGCGAGGCAGCCTTTTGCCCTGTCGAGCACCAGGGGATCAGGCCGGAGCGCCTCCTCGTTCAATTCCCGGATTAGCAGACCTAATCTGGTGCGAACTCTGCCAAATGGAGAGGCGGCAGCAGCAGCGCCTGGGCAGCCAGGAAGGGGGTGGAGTGGCTGGGTGTGTGTGTGTGTGTGTGTGTGTGTGTGTGTGTGTGAAGGGCCCCGCTCTCCCAAGCCATCCATCACACAGACCCGCAACCATGTCCAGGCCTGGCGGGGGCCCTTTTTATTCAGCAGAGCATCCACCAGGCATCCCCGGGTGAGGCTGCTGGCTCCAGCCTTGGGCTGGACGTCCCACTTCCAGGCGGTCCCTGGGAAGAGCCCCCCCTCCACCTGGCCTGCCAGGTGACTTGCGGGGCGGGCAGGTTGGAGCAACGGCCGGAGCGGGAGGCACAATCCCCTTTGCCCCCAAGGGTCCCCAAAGAGGCCGGGGGGGCCAAAGCCGGTCATTCTGCGAGGGTGATGATGTCGTAGTGGATGCCCGGCTGCAGCTGCTCCGGCCCAGACTCCGTGCCGAAGGGAGCGTGGGCCACGGCCACGTCCGCCACTGCTGCAGAGGGAGAAGCGAATGAGCGGAGGGGAGGGGAGGGGGGTCCCAATTCCACCCCACTCACGGAGGGCAGGAGACTTGTGGGCAGGGCAAGGGCGGCACGGGCCCACCCTGACAAAGGGAGAGGGAGCCTTTGGAGACCCCTCCTCCTCCTCCTCCTCGGGAAGTGGGGTGGCCCAGAGGATTCAGCCCCCCCCTTCGCCCCCCCCCCAAATGTGCCCAGACTGCCCTGCGGCACCTGTGCAGAAGAGGCAACCAGGGCTTTTCCCTTTGCCCAAACTGGCAGCCGATCGGTCCAAGGCGACGGGCAGCAGCTCCTGCTCCGCAGGGGTCTCTTTGCTGCTCCCGGCCCCGCCGATAACCGTCACGGCCGAGTGTGCCGCGGCCTCCAGCTGGGCTTGTGTGACAAGCTGCTGCCCGGGGGACACTGGGACGTACTGGATCTGTGTGGGCAGAAGGCGTCCGTCAGACCCCCCCCAACCCCCCAGCCCTGGGAGCCCATTCAGGAGCTCAGCCTGGTCCCCCCTCCCCCCACTGCTGCCCCTCACACCTGGGGCTCCTGCACGAAGGGGCCGCCTTGCTCGTACTGGATGTGGGTGATCTGGCCCTCCTGCACCTGCAACGGCAGCCGGGAGTGAGCGACATGGGCGCACAGGAGGGGGACCCTCCCCC
>NW_020717206.1:152491-163968 GCF_900518725.1 Notechis scutatus | reverse complement strand
TTTCTCCTCCTCCTTCTTCTGCTTCTCCTCCTCCTCCTCCTCCTCCCCCCTTCCTCCTCCTTCCATATCACTCAAAAACGAGACATTAAAAAAGATTTGCCGAGCAGCTTTCAACGGCTGGATTTCCCTATTTTCAAATGCCAATATTTGTAACCCCTTCAGGGGGGACTTTTTAAAAGACAAAGAGTATCAGCACCTCACCAGGTTTTCAAAACACCCTCCAACGCCCTTCCCCGGCCTTCAAAAACCGCAGAGACATCCATACACCATGTTTCCCTGCGCGATGCCCTCTAAGTGTGCTTGACAATCTCCTCCATCATCCCCAGCCAGCCAGCCAGCCCAGAATGGACCAAAGATTGAAAACAGGCTGCCATCCCTCAAACTAAAATTCTTCAGCCCTGCTCCAAAGTACGACACATACATCAAAACAACCCAGTCGTTTCAGGTGGGGGCGAGAAAGAATACAAAAGAGGGCCTCTGCCATTTTGAGGCAACTTCAACTAATCTCTTGTCAACAGCCTGCTCGTTTAATGGCGGGCGTACCTGAGGACAGGTGAAGCAGGAAAGGGATGCTGTCTCTCCAGCGGGTTTCGTGAGGAGCCAACCTGTTGATTCACTTAGATCAATGTCATCGCGTTGGATCGGAGGATTGTCAAGCTGCTTGATAATGCGTTGTGATACCCAACAAGGCTTGCGTGCCTTGGGCAACAAACGGTTTCTACCAACAGGCCACTGATCAAAAACATTTTTGCAGGATGCCCGTTAAGAACGAGATGGATGGCTCGTTATTCATCTCGCAACAGATTTATTGTACGAAACACATTTTCTTTCCGACAAAGAAGAAGGGAGAAAAAAAGAAAAGAAACAGCCCCCCCCTCCCCCATTTTTTTCCAGCCTCTCTTGGGTCGATTATGAAGGTTAGAAAACAAAAAACGAAACCCTCAACTTTAATTCCAAGTCTCCCCTCTAGTGAACAATTGCAGTAAAAGGCTTTGGCAGACGAGTGAGAAAGACGCCATCGCGTTTGGTAATTCTGGCTGCCTGAAGCGCCAAAATATGTCCTCCCTTCCCAACGGGGGAAACTCAACCTCCTTGCCAATGATATGCAAAATCAGGGTAGAGGGGGGGGAAAATCAGCAGCGTTAAAGATTGTGGTTGTTGTTGTTGTTGTTTAAGCGAGTCCATTCTTTGCACGGCAGGAAATAGCTTTTCCTCCGCTGAAAACACTGTATTTTAATTCGCTTTTGTCTTCTTCCTGGTTCTTGTTTGGCTTCGTGGGGCCGGAGGAGAATGGCAAGAGGCGACGCAATTAATTAGCTGCCTTTGTTCGTGCCATAAAGGCTTCACTGCTGGCCTTGTCTAATCACATCCAGACTTTTTTTTTTAAAAAAAAAAGGGCAAAGGATTACCGGTAATCTGAATGGCACGAGCCGCAGTTGCCCATTCTGCCAGCAGCTTAATGAGGTTAAAAACCGGGAATCTCTTTTTTGACATCAATCCGAAATCCAATCTTTTGATTACACCTGCGGTGGTTGAAGGGCTTCGGACTTGGAACTAAAAAAACATGACAAATCAGTGGTGGAATTCAAAATATTTTACGACCGCTTCTGTGGGCACGCGCTTCGGAAATATAGGACAGGAAAAGGGCGAGGCCAACCGCTGAGCGGCACTACCGGATCCTTGGAACCGGTGTGAACCGGCAGTATACCACATTTGATGACAATCTAGTTCAGTGGTCGCCAACCGGTGGGCCGGGGACCACTGGTGGTCTGCGAGAAAATTTTGGTGGTCCGCAGAGAAATGTCACCTCCAAAGCAATTAATCCAGGCTGTGTGGAAACACAAGGCTGTGCCGCCCACATGGCCCGCGGAAAACACAAGGCTTGCATCACTTGCATTGAGAACAACATGTGGTAGTGAGGGGAGGAGGGAAAGGGCAGAGGGGGGGAACTTGCCCCACTCGCCCCACATGCCTTGCCTGGCCACCGGGCTGCTTCTTTCCGCTTCTTTCTTCTTCTGCTTTTAGCTGCACGCAAGGAAAGCAGCAAAAGTCTTTCTTTCTCTCCCCCCAACTCCACCAGAAAGGAGTCTTTGGCACCCTGCAAGGCCCCCTGCTCCAAGACGCTACACCGGTGTGACAAGTCTCACAGACTCATTTCTGGTGGAGTTTGGGGGAGAGAAAGAAAGACTTCTGCTACTTTCCTTGCATGAAGCCAAAAGTCTCTCTCTCTCTCTCTCTCTCCCTCCCTCCCTCCCTCTCTCTCCCTCCCTCTCCCCCTGAGAACGGAGCTGGAGACGATATCCTGCGATCCCAAATAAAGAATGATCGACCGGTAGGAAAACGGGGTGGGGAATTTTCCTGCAGACATTTTGGGGGATTTTCCTAGGGTCTCTGGTCCGCGGGATTTAAAATTATGAGTTTAGTGGTCCCTGAGGTCCAAAAGGTTGCCGACCCCTGATCTAGTTGCAGGAAAGGTACATTTTGGACTCGGCGCTGTGCCTTCTTCCGAAACACTGGAATAACTGACAGGTGGATTAAGAGCTTTGGCACTGGAGGAACGACTCTACCTGTACAAGTGCAGCAAAGAAATTATAAATCTGGAAGATTTTCATCAGCTGCAGAACAGTAGGGTGATTAAATTGCCATTAATCCAGCTGCACAGATAGGCTATTCCCGTTTCATGTTAATCAAAATTCTTATTTTCTGCCAAATGAATTAAATCCCACCACTCCAAACCTCAAGTCCACCGACTGATTTCATGGCAGCCGTTTCCCCTCTATCTTTAAACATTAATTCAAGGCCCAACTTTTTAACAGATTACAGTAATCTCATCTCGCCTTAAATAAAAGGGCTGTTTTCATCTTAATTAGTCCGGCCTAATCATAATTGAAAAATAAAATATTCTTGACTGCACGGAAGATGTTTGAAAGGGGTCTTTTTATTATTGTCCTTCTGAAAAGAATCCTTTCACCATCCTGACTGGTTCAAGAATCCTATTTCAGAAATGGAAGAAAAACTGCTGTCTCCGGACAGTTTTTTTTCCCACCCAAACCACGCAAACTCCAGAAAATGTCTACACCATTTGAAAATGTGAAAAATGCATGTTTCAAACAAATAAATAAATAAAAAACAGACTAATACGAAATACTTAAAGATTATTTTCTTTGTCACATTTTTTTAAAAAGGACGTAAGGCATTAACTCCGATAAGACAGAAAGCCCACAAAAATATTTTGACAATGGGTTGTAACTTTTATAAGACAGATTATTCTTATTATATTATATTGATTCTTATTCTATTCTATTCTATTCTATTCTATTCTATTCTATTCCATTCCATTCCATTCCATTCCATTCCATCCCACTCCACTGAATTGTGTTGTGTTGTATTGTATTGTATTGTATTCTACTCTACTCTACCCTACCTACCCCACTCCACTCCACTCCATTGTGTATTGAATTGTATTGTATTGTATTGTATTGTATTCTACTCTACCCTACCCTACTCTATTCCACTCCATTGAATTGTGTTGTGTTGTATTGTGTTGTATTGTGTTGTATTGTATTGTGTTCTATTCTATTCTATTCTATTCTATTCTATTCTATTCTACCCTACCCTAACCCACTCCACTCCATTATATTGTGTTGTATTGTATTGTATTGTATTGTATTGTATTGTATTGTATTGTATTGTATTGTATTGTATTATTGTATTGTATTGTATTGTATTGTATTGTATTGTATTGTATTGTATTGTATTGTATTGTATTGTATTCTATTCTATTCTACTCTACCCTACCCTACCCCACTCCATTGAATTGTGCTGTATTGTGTCGTGTCGTGTCGTGTCCTGTCCTGTCCTATTAAAACTGGACTGAGGATCAGGACAAAGCAAACCCAAACTGAATTTCCGGCCCATTCAGAAAGATCTCACCTGTTGTGAACTGGCCCTTGAGTTTCTGAAAGACGGGGTCTTGCGCTGTGGCCTGAGCCCTCCTGGCTAGCGATTCGGAAGCTGCACTGGAAAACATGGTGGAGACGTTGGAGACGTTCTCCAGGCCCACCCCGAAGGTGCTGACCAGCTTCTTGACAAAATTCAAGGTGTGCGGCGTGATTTTGGCATCGGAAACAGCACCGCTCTTCTCGAAGGCCACCGAATAGCACTTGGCCAGGCCTTGCTGAAGCTGTCGCAGGACCTAAAGGTGGGACAGGTCAAAGAGAGAGAGAGAGAGAAAGAGGGAGGGAGAGAGAAAGAGAGAGAGAGTGGGAGAGGGAAAGAAAGAGAGGGAGAGAGAGGAGGAAGATAGATAGAAGGGGAAAGACAGGAAAGGAAAGAGAAGGAGAGAGGGAGAGAAAGAGAGACAGGAGAACAAGAGAAGGAGACAAGGGGAGAGAGAGAAAGAGAAGGAGAGAAATTCAAGTCCAGGAAACACACAGAGGACTGATTCAGCAAGATCATTAACTTCTTCATAAACACAAGTAAATGTACAATACCAGTAGTTGCTTCCAACCTGTAAAAGGTTACAAGCAGACACAAACAGAAGCAGACATGCCTCCAGCTCCAGTTCAGAGCAGAACTCTAGTTTCTGTTTCAATTCTCAGCAAAGCACACAGGACCAAACCACACCCAGTGATGTCAGCTCCCATTGGCTGATCCGTTGCCATGCTTGCTAAAATTCTAACTGGAGAGCATGATGGATGACTCTTGGCTAGGGATGTGTCCCATTGGAGAATATGAATTATAATTCACACCCAGGGTGGGTGGGGGCAAAACCAGGGTCAAGGGTGACAATGAATGATGAGTCGCAGAGTTGGTTAGCCGTCAGGATTCCGGCAGTTGACCCCCAATTAAATCATGAGTCTTGAGCCAAACTTCCAAAACTTCAAAAGGATTTATTGGGAGTGAACATGCCGGCACCGCCTGGGTGTAGCTGACTCTGAGACACCTCATTCATTGTCACCTTTGACCCTGGTTTCCCCCCCACCCTCTGGGTGTATCATAATTCATATTCTCCAATGGGACACATCCATAGCCCAGAGTCATCAATCGTGCTCTCTAGTTAGAATTGTGCACGGCAGAAACTTCAGTCCCCTAGTTACTATCTTTGAAAACATTTGTGGAATGCAGTTTCGGTTTGCAAGCTGCCGCACTGCTCTTTCAAACCCCTTTCCCTCCTCCCTTTCTGTTGGCAACTCTAAAACGACCATAGAAATATTTTATGAATTGACTTTGTTAACCATGTCTCTGCCAGTTAAAGAATATACTCTGACAAGCACCACAGAGGGCGATTTTCGTGTCACATTCATCGAAACTCCTATTTTCTGCACCATTCATTCATTCCCACACTGCCCGGCTCGTCGACAGATTCAAGGGCGGCCTACCTCCTCATGCCAGTTTTCTCGGAACCAGACCATCTGATCCACAATCCCTTCCAGAGACGAGAGGAGTGTTGGGTGCAACTCCCGCTGCATGTGCATGATACGGCTGCATCGCCACATGGGGGCCGTCGCTCGGATCGGCCCGGGGTCCGACGCAGAGTGAGACTGGCTTCCAACGGAGCTCGGCTGCTGCTGTCCGGAATCTTTGGTGGGGGGGGAAGATGGGAAGAAGGCGTCAGCCCTTCGAAGTAGACCAAGTTGGGAAAGCGATGCAACCGAAACTTTTGGAACTCTGTGGTGTTTGTTATAGGGTGTAGTAATGGAAAGGCGGGGGACATGTCTAGAGGTTAAGGCTCTGGGCTGTTGACCAGAAGATTGGCAGTTCGAGACCCAAGGGCTAGCATGGATGATGTTACCTAGTTTGTAATGGAAAGTCTGTGAGAAAACCACCAAGTTCAGAGAGTACCAGGGATTCCACAGTCCTCCTTCTTCTCCTCCCTCTCTTCCTCCTCTCTTCCACCTCTTCCCCCTCCTCCTCCTCCTCTCACCACAAAGCCCACTCCCTTCCAACACTGATAATGTGATCTAGTTTGGTCATGAAAGGTCTGCAAGAAAAACAACCAAGCTCAGAGAGCTCCAAGAACCTCACAGTGCTCCTTCTCCACCTCTTCCTCCTCCTCCCACCACAAACTCCATTCCCTTCCAGTATTGATGATGTTACCTAGTTTGGTCATGAAACGTCTGCAAGAAAAACCACCAAGCTCAGAGAGCACCAAGGACCCCCACAGTCCTCCTTCTCCTCCTTCTCCAACTCCTCCTCCTCCCACTCCCACAAACTCCCCTCCTTTCTAGCACTGATGAGGTTACCTAGTTTGGTAATGAAAGCCCTGCAAGAATCAGAGAGCACCAAGGACGTGGAAACGAAACCCGGACTTCAAGTTGCAATTTTAAAACGTCTAAAATTCCAGCCATCGTGGAAAATATCATTAAAACAGCAATTAAGAGTTGCAATTAGGACCCGTCCGATCCCGTTCTTTAATTAGCAAGGAAGGCGAAGGAAGGACCCGCCTGCCTCTCCAGCCACAGGAGGCAAAGCCGCTCAATTTCCCCTGAAGCCTAACAACCGGCCCCCGAGGTTGTAGCTTTGTGATGTTCCCCGCTTACCGCTTTTGTAGCGTTCCCGTTGTTCAATCTTCAACGTCAAATAGAGAGTACGGATAGGGAAGTAAACTGCTTGAGGGTAGACACGTCCAACCTATTGCGTCGGGGGGGGGGGGGGGGGAAACGAAGCGTGTGTGTTAAAATTCAACGGCCGTCTCCGAAGTATTGTGATACAGCAATCTGCCCACTGATTCACGTCTAGCTTTTGACTCCATGAAATCAATTAATAATGATTTATATAGAGGAGAGGAGAGAGAGAGAGGAGGGGAAAGGAAGGGGGCCGCAGAGAGTCTAGGATCATCTCGAAACAAAGGTTTACATGATGATGGTGGAGAGGATTTTATACAAATATCGTGGCCCAACAACAGAGCTGGTGGCAGATTCGGACAGTGAGGAGGTTGGGGAGGGACATGGGGCAGTCCTGGAGTCTGGGGAAGGCTCTGCGTCGGAGGCAGAGATGGAGCCAGGGCCGTCTGACAGCTATCAGCTGCCTTCGGAGTCGGAGATCGGTGAGGCAGAAGAACAGCTGGAGCCTGTTCCCAGTGTGCGCATGCGCAGAGCTGCCAGATGAAGGGAATAGCTAAGGAACAAGGGTCGACTCGGGAGTAGGGAATAAAGAGGAGCGAAAGGGGAGTGGGGTTTGCAGGAGACAATTAGCTCAATTCATTCGGGTGAAGATCTGTTCCTGACTTCTTGCCAAGGATTGTCTGCTACAGAGCGGCGTTTGGAAGATATCGGCCTGGCAACTCTTCAAGCCTGACCAAGGTCTGTAGTTGTGAAATCTCTTGAAAGACTGTTGGCCGGGACTTTGCTGGAGAGGAATTCCCTTTAGCCTAAATAAAAGGGGTTTTATCAGCCTTTCTGAACCGGGCTGCAGAAGTGGAAGGCGAGCCTGCGGGCTCTTTTTATGCCAGCGGTAGGCATGCGTGCTTTTTTCACGTAGAGATGGAAAAGCTTGGGAAACAACCTGAAAAATTGGGAAGAAACAAGTTTCCCCCCCCCCCTCTATTTTTCCAAACAGCTTGGGGAAAAATAGGGAGAAAAAACTGGTCTTTTTCTCCCCAATTTTTCCCCCCAGGCCTTTCCATCTCTAAGCAAGTACAAAAGGAACACGCATACACACATTTGCCCGCCGCGTGTGTGGAAACATCCCCTCTCCTCCCCTCCCCAGTCTGGAAAGCCAAAAAAATGGGGGGGGGGGACTGTCTTCTAATCCAATCTCTGCTCAAGGTGGGAAAGCTTATTCCATCTTGCACAAATGGGTTGTCCCATCTTTTCTTGAAATACCTCCAGTGATGGAGCAGCCCCAACTCCAGCAGGCAGGCTGTTCCCACTGACTGGTCAAGAAATTTCTCCTTATTTCCATTCAGCGCTAACCCATTCAGGAACGCTACCCCATCAAATGGCGCCTCCTTCTTCACTTCCTCCACCTCCGTACCTGTTCTGACCCACGCCCTTTTCCAACAAATCAAACACCATCCAAAAGGAACAGAAACTTTGTAATGCTTTTACAAAACGATTAGCTGTGGATAAGCCCAAGCCTTGCCAAACTGTGCGAGACTTGCCAAAAGATAACGGACAAGAAATAATTTGCAAAATAAGAATCTTCAAATACAAACTCAGGATACTGGAATGTCCATGAGGCTGAGTTTCAAAACGTCTTTGCCTCCTGCAAAGTACGTTCGTTTCACAGCTCCCGAGTCGCCCGTCCTGTTGTAACTGCTCTTTCCTATGAGCAATCCTGCACGCACGTGCACTTGGAACAGGCTCCTCGGGAACCTCCTCATCACTGCTGCCAGCCCCCACAATCTCTGAAGGCAGCAATCCACTCCCTAATGGTCCTGGCCCCTCATCTGAGTCCTCGCTCTCTTCAGCTGTCTGCACCCGCTGCCAGCTAACCACAACAGTACCTGGCTAATGAGATTCAAGAGGAGTTTTCCTTCTGATCCGACCAAACAGGTTAAGAGCTGTGGGATCCAAGCCAGCCACTGGATGGGCGGGACGCCGATGCAATACTTGTCCACGGCATCGGCCAACGTATTCTTGTCGTCATCAAAGCTCAGGAGCCAAAGAACCTAGAATCACAGAATCACTGGGGTAGGAGGGACCTTAAGAGATCGTCTACTCCAACCCCCCTGCTTGAGAGAGGAGAGCTTATCCCAGTTGTGGCCGTAAGCCAAGGACTAGCTGTAAAACCAAGTCAACCGCTAAGCGCAGAGAGGAACTCTCATCTCTTCTTCAAGGCGGTTTCTTCTCCAAACGGAAACACTCACCTTTGCTAAATACTTCCTGGATTTGCTTTCGTTCTGGTGCCGACAGGCATGGAGATAACAAGTCAGCGCGGAGACCCCGAGGTGCAGCTGGCGCTCCTTGACAAAGATGTTTTCCAGGTAATCCCCCCACATGGCCCAAGCCTTCACCAACACGTCATGCATCTGCACAGCCGCCGAAAACGCCTTGTTGGCTTCTTCGGACCTGGGGAAAGAGACCACGGGGTGGGAAGGTTATTTGCTGCACGTTAAGCCAACAACACAGAGAAGACAAGGATGGAACCGGCCAGTTCAAAAAGCCAAACGCTTCTTGTTGCGTTTCCCATGCTTGAAAAAAAATAACAAAACCACATACACACACAAACATACACACACACACATACATTCCCCCTGGTTCCCACATCCTGCTGTCTCCAGAATGGAATGGAATACAATACAATGCAGAAGGGACTAGACTAGAGTGGAATGCAGAAGAAATGAATAATAGAAGAGGAAGAGGAAGGGGAAGGGGAGGAGGAGGAGGAGGAGGAGGAGGAGAGGAGGAGGAGGAGGAGATGATGAAAAGGAGGAGGAGGAAGAAGAAGAAGAGGAAGAGGAAGAAGAGGAAGAGGAGAAAGAGGAAGAAGAAGAAGAGGAAGAGGAAGAGGAGGAAGAGGAAGAGGAATAGAATAGAAAATATAGAGAAAAGAATATAGAGAAAAGAATATAGAGAATAGAATAGAATAGAATAGAATAGAATAGAATAGAATAGAATAGAGTGTAGAGTACACTAGAACAGAGTATATAGAGAATAAAGTAGAGTGTAGAGTGTAATAGAATAGAACAGAATATAGAAAATAGAATAGAGTAGGGAGTAAGGAGTAGGATAAGGTAGGGTAGGGTAGGGTAGGGTAGGGTAGGGTAGGGTAGGGTAGAATAGAATAGAATAGAATAGAATTAGAACAGAATTAGAACAGAATAGAATAGAATTACAATTAGAATAGAATAGAATAGAATAGAATAGAATAGAATAGAATAGAATAGAATAGAATAGAATAGAATAGAATAGAATAGAATAGAATTAGAACAGAATAGAATAGAATAGAATTAGAATAGAATAGTGAAACGGAAACGGAAACGGGAACGGGAACGGGAATAGAATAGAATAGAATAGAATAGAATAGAATAGAATAGAATAGAATAGAATAGAATTTATTTGGCCAAGTTTGATTAGACACACAAGGAATTTGTCTTCCGCGCAGAAAAAAAAAAAAGGAAAATGGATGAGACTGGCTGAAAAACACCACCAAATGCAAAATAGCCCTGTCAAACAGCTTATTAAAGAGCTAATTAGCCTCGGTATTAACTCAGTGTCGTCTTCTTCGTCTTCTCCCTTCCGGCTAACGAGTTTCAGCGTCCCAGACCTTTGCAAAGCCGTACAACTTATTCCCGAGCAAGCTGATAAATGGCTGGCCGTATTTCTCCTTTCAACGGCTAACCACTAGATTTGTCTTCCAGCTGCTGGTGCTGCTTCCACTTCTGACTCCCGTCTGGGGGTTTTTTCGATCACAAACACTTTTGATAACTCTTTAATCTCCCCAAATCTCTAGTGCTGAGCGGCTGTATTTTTGAGCCGTTTTGAGGGGCCATCTTTTTGCCCCTCAAAACACCACTGAAATAGAGTTAGGAACTGCAGTACGCTAACACACAAAGAATAACCTCCTCTGGGCAGGACCCCTCCATCTCCCTGCAATACTGCAGGATGCAGAACCTTGAAGTATGCAGAGCCTTGAGCATTAAGAAAACCAAACAAAACTTCACCCCCAAATCCCTGTGTGTTGTTTACACACATTTTCAGAGGTTGTTGCTGCCACATTTCACCTGGCATACTTACTTGTTAATCTGTGCTAAAAACATCCCCTTCAATGCGTAGAATTCGGCCGTCATTTCCTTGGTAAAATACTTCAAGTTTGTGGACTCTATCACCTCTAGGCCCTATTGAAAAGATTTGGAGACAAGAT
The DNA here is from genome assembly GCF_900518725.1 of Notechis scutatus. Next base: position 153,159 of record NW_020717206.1, on the reverse strand, counting down.
TTGCAAAAAACCCACCCTTCCTTTGTGTTCTCTCTCCCTCTCCCCCCACCCCCCACCCCTTTCGTGCTTGCTTTCTCTCCTTCTCTCTCTCTCTCTCTCTCTCACACACACACACACACACAATCTCTTCATTCTTTCTCTCCTCTTTCTTCTTTCTCTCCTTCCCTTTTCTCCTTCCTCTTCTTCTCTCTCTCTCTCTCTCTCTCACACACACACTTTCTCTTCATTCTTTTTCTCATCTTTCCTCTCTTTTTTCTCCTTCCTCTTCTTCTTCTCTCTCTCTCTCTCACACACACACTTTCTCTTCATTCTTTCTCTCCTCTTTCCTCTTTCTCTCCTTCCTCTTCTTCTCTCTCTCTCTCTCTCTCACACACACACACACACTTTCTCTTCATTCTTTTTCTCATCTTTCCTCTCTCCTTCTTTTTCTCCTTCCTCTTCTTCTTCTTCTCTCTCTCTCTCTCTCTCTCTCTCTCTCTCTAACACACACACAACTTTCTCTTCATTCTTTCTCTCCTCTTTCCTCTTTCTCTCCTTCTCTTTTTCTCCTTCCTCTTCTTCTCTCTCTCTCTCTCTCACACACACACACACACACTTTCTCTTCATTCTTTTTCTCCTCTTTCCTCTTTCCTCTTTCTCTCCTTCTCTTTTTCTCCTTCCTCTTCTTC
>NW_020717206.1:136872-149621 GCF_900518725.1 Notechis scutatus | reverse complement strand
AGGAGGAGGAGGAGGAGGAGGAGGAGGAGGAGGAAAAAGAAGAAAAAAGAAGAAAAAAGAAGAAAAAAGAAGAAAAGGAGGAGGGGGAGGAAAAAGAAAAAGAAGAAAAAAGAAGAAAAAAGAAGAAAAAAGAAGAAAAAAGAAGAAAAGGAGGAGGGGGAGGAAAAGGAGGAGGGGGAGGAAAAGGAGGAGGAGGAGGAGGAGGAGGAGGAGGAGGAGGAGGAGGAAGAAGAAGAAGAAGAAGAAGAAGAAGAAGAAGAAGAAGAAGAAGAAGAAGAAGAAGAAGAAGAAGAAGAAGAAGAAGAAGAAGAAGAAGAAGAAGAAGAAGAAGAAGATTAAATTTAACATATTTATCACTGTACATGCTATATTTTCTATATTCTACATTCTATTTCCTTACTTCATAAACACATTAACAAGTTCCAGTGCAGCTAGTCCTTGAGTTGCAACCCTAACAGAGTCAGTTGATTAAGGCCGCAAGCCAAGGAGTAACTTTACTTACTAGTAAAGTTCCCCATCTGTTTCAAAGACAGAAAGAGAGAGAGAGATTCTACATAGCAGAGCAGCTAAGTCCCAGCAGACACATGAACACTGCTGGAATTCAAATCCCACAGAGACAGTAAACTGATATAAGCCATTTGCAGACCTCCTTCGAGAAAGATAAGACTCATGTGAGCTAGTCATCAAAGAACTCTGGGAACTGTCTCCAGTACCCCAAAAGTTAGGCTAGACTTCTGGCACAATCTCTGGAAATAAAATAAATTAAGGCAAGCGGCCTCCTTCTCCCACTCACCCATAATTGCCATGGTATCAGCTCCCCACAAGAGCTTCACCTTCTTCCTACCCCATTCATCATATAAATTTAATTTTCAAGCAGGTGCTTAATCACCCACTATCTGATCTAGGGAGGAAAAAAAGTAATTACTGCGGAGTAGCTTTATTGCCATGTTGCTAACTTGTCATTCACAGCCCACCTAAGCAATCTAATAATGAGAAGATGATTGAGGTCATTGGTCCCTCTTAAGCCACCACTGGTTGAATCAAAGTTTGTTGAATAAACCACCCATAAATCCAAAGAACCCAATCAGCTATAAATCAAATTTCACAAAGCCCTGCTCTCTGCATGCTTTCTTCCTCTGGTTAAGGAGATTAACTACCCCAGAATAATTTTTGCAAACATATGGGACTGAAATCCTCCATGTTTCATTATTTGCTATTATTCTGCAGTTAACAGGATAACTTGTCAAAAAAAAACTTGGTGCAGTGGAATGTGGCCTGGATTCCCAGGTGGGAGGGGGCTGCATTCCAGAGAAGCAAGAGATAATGCAGTTTGGATAAGTTGGTGTATGAGAAAGAGGGTGAAGACCGCTCCTCCTCAACAGTTCCCAGAGTCTTATGTTTTATGGAGCAAGTAGTCTGCTTTAGCTTGGCAAGATTCTGTCTAGAGGTGAGGAACAATAAAGAAAGCGACTTAGAAGTACCTTAGCTTGCGTCTCTTGGATTTTGGAGTTTGAGACACTTGGGCATCTCTCCAGAGATCAACCGGTCTTACCTGTAGGAGTGGGGTGTGGACATGAGAAACCACCTGTGGAAGTCTTCGCCATTCTCGGATGGCCAACCCGCTGGCCATTTCCACCAGGCGCTCGATGAAATTCAGCTGCTGTTCATCAGGGTGGCAAATGGCCAAATATCCCCGGTACATGTTGACTTTCCATGCCATCTCTTTGGGGCAACTGAGCTCCACCTTGGAGGAAAAGAAGAGCATAGAGAAGGTGTCAGGAGCGAGCGAATTTCCCACCCACCCCCCAAGAAAAACACTGGAAGATTTTAGGCAGAAGATGAAATTGTGACCCGTTAATTGCATCAAAAGTTGTTTTTTCCGCCCCTTTCATTCAATCAAGTCTAACTGTTTAACAGCTCAGGAAAATTACTCAAAACCTGGCCCTTTGGCTAAAAAAGAGCTAAGGAAATCCATTTTGATATATTCCAGGTTATCTTTTTTTTTTTTTTTTGCCACAGCGGTCACACAAAAAAAAGCCAAGTCCACGGGGAAGCCAGATTCGCTTAACAACCGGGTGACTAACTTATCCCACTGCGGTGTTTCACTTAACAACGGTGGCCCAGAAGGTTATATAACGGAACACAGCTCGCTGAACCAATGCCTTGAAATTTGGGGCTCGGTTGTGGTCGTTAAGCCGAGGACTACCTGTATATTGAACAACCTTCCAGGGAAAATCCACCAAGACAAACCAGCAGCATTAAGATAATTACGATGTCAGATCCGTGTATCTGCCATTCTTCAATGGAAGAAGAAGAGGGGGGGGGAGTTGGAAAAGAAATCCTTTTTGATGTAACCTGAATATATTAAATCCTATACTGATTCTGTATAACTTGCATATGATATACAACTGGAGGAGTGGAGACAAGATGTCTAGAAACTTGTCACCTCTTGAAGAGATAACAAGATGAGAAGGGACCGTAAAAATTTCAGCTCTGGAAGACGCTCCTGGAAACTCTGCTAAGATAAGTTCCCAGAGAAGGGGAGGAGGAATTAACATGTTGGTTCTTTGTTTTGACTAAATCCACATCTAAATAAGGGGAGGGATTCTAACTTCCTTTACCTATGACTGTACGCCAGGAAATATCTTAGACTAGTGTTGGGATTAAATCCCTTTAATAAAGGATTCCTTTTGAAACACCCAGTTTTCAGAAGTTCATTCTTTTCGGTTGAAGGGGAAAAGTCCAATGCTTACATAAAGTAGAGTCTTAAGATATTTTTAAAAAGAAGTTTTATGTTTTTGTGTTTTGTGTGTGTATGTTTGATTGAGATTTAATAAAACCTTGGGAGAAAGCGAGAAGAATATTTGTAAACAAGGCAGAGGGAAATATGAATATGATGAGTATAAAATGGATAAATATAGAAGAAATGTAATTGTAATTGAATAAGAGCAAAGAGAAATAATGAGAAATTTGCTAAAAAATATTTGTGGAAATGGGATATATTAGAATTATATTGTATAAAATAATGTTTTATCTGCCTTGTAAAAATTTATAATGGAAAGAGGTTTAATGTCTTTAATGTCTAATGATGCTTTGTTTGTCTTTAAAATTAATAAAATTTGTTTCAAAAAAAAAAAAAGACATTTCCAGGCATACAGTCATAGATAAAGGAAATGCTTACATACGGTTTGCAAAACTGCATATGGAATTTCTTCTTTTTTTTTTAAGGAAGGGGAGGGGGAAGGAAACAAGAAGGAAACCAGAGCAGCTCAATCCACACCCCAGGTTTTTTGGGGGGAGGAAGGGAGGGGTGTTTTTACCCTCCCCTGTGGAGTTCATTAGTAAAATCTTCATGACTCTCCCAGCCATTGAGTCCAAAACCCCAGTTGCTGTCGCATCCTTTTAGCTTGCAAGCCTACTACGCGAGGAGGAGCTGTCACAAATGATCTATTCACTTGGCTGCAATTCAAGGCCTCTTTAGCCTAGCCTGCTATTTATTCTTTACCGCACAGCTGCAGTCGAGGTGCACGAAGACAAATGCGCACCAAATCTCGGCGGCCCAAACACACTTGTTATAAAATTATCTTCAGAGGTATCCGTCTCTCTGGAGAATCACTGTTCTTTTAGAGGACAATAAATACACTGGACCTCCATTCTTAATTGTGCAGGGGGCGAAAAAATAGAGACAACTTCCTGATTCAGGGTTGTTGTTGGCTTATCATGATGAAAAGGTTCCTTCCGCTCACGCATCATCGCAAAATCTCCAGAACCGTAAAGCCTACAAACTTGAAATTCAGCACGTCTGTTCCTCTTGGCTTCTAGGGGCTCACTAAGAAAGGGTTTTTTGAAATGACCATCAGAGCATCAGTATTTCATATATTATTATTATTATTAACACGCTCTGATGCTAAGGAGTTCTACTCCCCCTCCCCACCTGAAAAGGAATCTCTTCCAAATGCAAAACACAAGCAGAGGAATTTCAGTTTTAGTTTCAGAGCAGCAACCAGCTTTAGTCCAGAACAGTTGAGCTAAGCCACGCCCAGGCTCCTGGCTGTCTCCTTCTTGCTCACACATCAAATACTGCTTCAGTTTCCAAATAGCCCTCAACTCTCTCACACACTGACAGGACGCTAGCCAGAGGAATACCGATGGATGCTGGTAGGCAGGGGCAGAATTTTTCTCCCCTTATTTTCCTCCTCAAAAACTAAGCCCGGCCACATGCAGCATCCATTTAACAGAAGTATCATTTAGCTTTAGGATAGTTTCCTTGGAGCTCTTGGCGGACTTCCTTGGATAGACTCACAATAAGAACCCGCTTGAAATATACATTTGAGCCAGCTATACAAAGGGGCTCCTTGTTTTGTTTTGTTTTTAAGAATCATTATATTTGAAGTTCTCAAATATCTCAGCGGGCCTGAATTAGGGGGTTTAGTGAAGAGAAGCCGGGTTTTGAAAAATCAGCCCGTTCTCTCCAGCAGTTACTTATCTCAAATTTCACCTTAAACGGTTAGCGTGCAGAGTTCGGTTTAAGAGGCAAATAAGCAGGGTCTATTCCAAGTGTGGAAGATGACCTTTTTGGACCCCAATGGAGACCAAAAAGTGGTGGGACTCATCTCCGGGGGGGAAGGGGATGAGTCTGCCTACCGAGATGAGGTGGACCGGTTGCTTTCATGGTGTGGAGACAATAACTTGGTTCTCAACACCAGTAAGACCAAGGAGCTTATAGTGGACTATAGAAGGAACAGACCAGACATCCAGCCCTTGCTTATCAAGGGAGACCGAGTGGAGCAAGTGGCCAGTTTTAAGTTTCTGGGTGTTACCCTAAAAGAGGACCTGACCTGGGGTGCTCACATTGCAGCCCTGGTCAAAAGGACCCAGCAGAGATTATACTTCCTGAAGCTTCTCGGAAAACAACAACTGAATGAAAAGCTGCTGGTGACCTTCTACCGCTGCACCATAGAGAGGATCGTAACTTACTGCACCTCTGTATGGTTTGCCAATTGCACCAGGGCAGATAGGACAGCGCTCCAGAGGGCTAACATCATTGCCCAGAGGATCATGGGTTGCCCTCTCCCCTCTTTGGAAGAGCTTCATAGCTCCCGTTGCCTTAAGAAAGTTCAAAACATTCTCAAAGATCCATCTCATCCTGGGCACCCCTTTTTTTGAACTATTACCATCTGGCAAGTTCTGCAACTCCGCAGTTATGTGTTGAGCTCTGAGTCTGTCTATTGAAGATGAAACTAACTTGCTTGCTGAAGACTGGAGCTCTGCTCTGAACTTACAACATGTTTCTGTCTGAGTTTGCTCCATGTTGAAGAAATCTACAACTGGTTTGTAAAATCTACTTATGTTTGTAAAGATGTTAAGCGAAGCATCAGCCATCTGTGTTTCTTTTTCTGGCGCTGAGTTATTGCTTCAAAACTCTCCATACCACATAAATTTGGAGCTCCATTGTGGTCGTATGTCAAGGACTACCTGTAATTCCTAAGTGAGCCACTGAAGTATGGGTCTCCCCAACCGCAGTCAAGAGCGAACGTTTGGGCCTCGTTCCAACGTTTGTCTTGAAGCAAAATCTCTTGACCCAACTTGGCCCTCGCATCAAATACCATCCAAAAAAAAAAATCACATGGAAGATGAAGCCGATATGGGCGACAAGTAAACCATGGTTTGGTCACAGATGTTGAATTGGGCAACTGAAGATCAGAACGTGTCAAGCACAGAAGGCCAAGCAATCAGTCATAAATCAAGGGCTGCCTGCATTCGGGATTGTTGCAACATGTAATCCGTTCCTCTCCCCAGCTAAAATCTTCATCCACATCAAATTGATTTCTTATCCTTTTTTTTTTTTTTGGCTGCCAATCTTCGCTGTCGCTAACGGCCATAGAGCGGGGCTTTGGCGATAGGAAATAAAACAGTGGCAGACTGATCCCCTAATGCACTTTTCCTTTGAAACCATGCCATCCAAACTGAAATACATCTCAATTAGCACCAGCAGGATTTTAAAAAGCTTCCGCTTCCAGAGCTGGCTTTAAACAAGCAAACAACAAAAGGAGAGATTTTAAAAAAGGAAAATAAAAGAAAGATTAAAAGAAAGATTAAAAATACAGTATTCCAATATTTAAGAGGCTGCCACGAAGAAGAGGGGAGGGTCAACCTCTTCTGCAAAGCATCTGAAGGCAGGACAAGATGCAATGGATCCAGGAGAGAACCTGGAATTAAGGAGAAATTTCCTAAGAGGGAGAGCTATTCACCAGGGGAACAGCTTGCCTTCAGACATGATTGGCGCTCCATCGCTGGAGGTTTTTAAGAAGAAACTGGACAGCCATTTATCTGAAATGGTATAGGGTCTTCTGCTTGAGCACAGGGTTGGACTAGAAGATCTTCAAGGTCCCCTTTCCAGCTCTATTCTGATTCTAAGTGTCTCAGACAATTTGGCGATTTCCTCGTTGTGCCAATTCAAAAGCCAAAGGAGACCAAAACTGAACAAAACACAAGTCCAGGCAGTGACATAGAAATTGGTACTTCTACAAATGTCTTTTAACAGGAGTTCCTACATACTGCTGTTGAATAAATTATAATTACAGGATCCGTCTGTCTGTCTCTCTCTCTCCCCATCAACTCCATTTGGGAACATACGCAATTCCGCCGAGCTCTAAATATTCCTTATTATCTTTTACGTGCATAATAACCCAATGTTCCTTCTCGTCTTAACTATCTCGAATTTAGGTCATCTGGAAAATCAGGAGAGATATGAGCCAGGAGCTATGAGGGCTTCCACCCACTGCGTTCTTGGAGACCAACTCTTAGAAAACCCTCAATCCCCTCCCTGCCTTTTCTCTCTCCTGCCCTCAACAATCTCGAAGACGCCTCCAAATTTCTTTCTCATGCCATTTGCTGACAATTCTTGAGGATTAGAGAACTGGGGTATATATTTCTCTGGATATAAATAATAGAGATACAGATAGATAAAGGTTCCCCTCGCGCATGCATGCTAGTTGTTTCCGGCTCTAGCGGGCAGTGCTCATCTCCGTTACAAAACTGAAGAGCCAGCGCTGTCCGAAGACGTCTCCGTGGTCATGTGGCCGGCAGGACTAAACACCACAGGCGCACAGAGGAACGCTGTTCCCTTCCCACCAAAGGGCTCCCTATTTTTCTACTTGCATTTCTACATGCTTTCGAACGGTCAGGTTGGCAGAAACTGGGACAAGTGACGGAAGCTCACTCCGATACGCGGCGCCAGGGATTCGAACCGCCGAACGGCCGACCTTTCTGATCGACAAGCTCAGCGTCTTAGCCGCTGAGCCACCGCATCACTACAGATAGATACAGATAGAGATAGATAAGATATAAATGTAAAGATTTCCCCTGTCTGGTCATGTCTGCCTCCAGGGCAGCGGCCTCCAACCTTTGGGGTACCAGGGACTAGTTCTGTGGAGAGAGTTTTTTCTATGAACCGGAGGGGGCATGGTTTCGTGTGCTGCCTACATCCCATGGATGGGGCTTGGCTTGTTTGTGCACCCAGTTTTTGGCAGGCCAAGGCCCAGTACCGGTCCATGGACCGGGGGTTGCTCTAAAGCGGTTAACCATGTCTATGGGTTTCTCCGTTTCTTAGCCAAGTGAGCCAGCCTTGTCCAAAGACATTTTCCACGGTCATATAGCCAACATAACTATACACCGAGGCCCACGGAGCCGTTACCTTCCCACCTGTTGTCATGACGAGGCAGTCGAGTTGTTTGATCATGAACAACTGAATCATGATGATCTTTATTGGAGTCTAGTCTTGCATTTATACACATTTTTAGTTATCCTCCATCACTGGTTAACTTTGGTTACTGCTTAACTTTGGTTACTGTTTAGCACAGTAATCCATACAATTAATTATCTCTAGTTAAAGTCTAACATATGTTTACTTCCTCTCTCTAATCCTCCTTTAGATTAGTGACTTTGTTTACCTGAGTTGTATTTGCTTGGAAACATTCTTTATCTGAGGTTTGCCATCCGAGATTGGAACATTCCTGCAATTACAACTCTACACCCACCAAAGTGGTATCTATTTATCTACTTGCATTTGAATGCTTTCAGGCTGCTAGGTGGGCAGGAGCTGCAGCCAATAACAGGAACTCACCACAACGTGCAGCTCTCAAACCTGGGCTCTCAGCTTTGCAGCTGATAATCTCAGCCTCTTTAACCACTGAACCACTGCACATGTATCTACGTGTGTGTTTATACACACACACACACACACACACACACACGGTGTATATATACATGCCTTCCCTTTTCTCCTGCTCTGCCGAAAAGCTGCCTGGCCACCAGAGACCGCTGAGCCGCAAAATCATTTGTCTGTATTCTCTCTGCAGGTGCTCAATCAGCATTTTCTCCTCTTGGAGGAATCTTGATGACAAAACTTACGACAGTCCCTCATGGGGAGGCTACACACTGATGGCCGGAGAAACCAGCTGCTCCCTCCTGCATCGGGAATAACCCTACCCAAAGCCTCTGTCTGGGTGTTTGTGTCTGTCTGTACAGCTGCTGGCACCGAAGGTGGAATTACAGGCTGCCTGGCCTGGTAGATGGGAAAGATGGGTAGGAAATTGGTGTGTGTGTGTGTGTGTGTGTGTGTGTGTGTGTGTGTGTGTGTAAGGGAGAGCAGAAGCATCAAGGGGGGAGGAAAGGCAAATGAATTGATGTTTACATGAATTGAGACCCCTTACATCCCGGACATAAACTGTTTCAACTCCTACCCTCAAAACGACGCTATAGAGCACTGCACACCAGAACAACTAGACACAAGGACAGTTTTTCCCTGAACGCCATCCCTCTGCTAAACAACTATTTCCCTCAACACTGTCCAACTATTTATAAAGTCTGCACTACTATTACTATTAATCTCATCATTCCTTATCGCCCATCCCCTCCCACTTGTGACTGTATGACTGTAACTTCGCTGCTTGTAACCTTACAATTTATATTGACTGTTTCCTAGTATGATTTGATTGCTTATTGTACCCTATGACTATCACTAAGTGTTGCACCTGATTCTTGACTCTTGACGAAGGTATCTTTTCTTTTATGTACACTGAGAGCATTTGCACCAAAGACAAATTCCTTGTGTGTCCAGTCACACTTGACCAATAAAGAATTCTATTCTAATTCTATTCTATTCTATATTCTATTCTATTCTATATTCCATTCTATTTCATTCCATTCCCTTATTCTGTTCTGTTCTGTTCTATTCTATTCTATTCTATTCTAATTCTACTCTACTCTATTCTATTCTACTCTTCTTGTACCCTAGGACTATCATTAAGTGTTGCAGCTTATGATTCTTGACTCTTGATGAATGTATCTTTTATGTGCACTGAGAGCATTTGCACCAAAGACAAATTCCTTGTGTGTCCAATCACACTTGGCCAATAAAAAGAATTCCATTCAAATAAAATATTAGACAACCCAATAGGGTTATTTAGGCAACCCAGCCAAGGTGGACGGGAAGCTTGAAAACGCAAGACATTCAAACCACTCAGAGAGGCTTCACCTTAGAATCTTCTCTTCTGCGAGAAAAGCCTTTGATCGCGTCCACAGCTCACCTGTACCAAAGCTTCCTTCATGGCTGTCCAGTTGGAAACCCGCCAGGCGCACTCCAGAACCAGGTATGGGTTTATGTGGCCCTTGGATTGGCCGTATTCCGTGAGAGCCTCCCACTGATTCAGTTCCTTGGAACACCTAGGAGCGAGAAATGCAACATCAGCCCAGTTTCGTAATCAAGAGGAAACCTTTCCTCCTCCATTCAAAAGCCGTAAATCTAGGTGTGGTAAACCAGCCCACTTATCTATTTGTTATCCAGGCGTTATTATTTTTGCAAATAATTCAAGGGCGGACATATCCAGTGTATCTTCCTGGTATTGTTTTCCTCATAACCACCACCCTGGGATGCAGGTTGGGCTGTGAGAGGAAGAGAGAGCTCACAGTCATCTACCTGGCTTTCATGGCTAAGTCAGGACTAGAACTCGCCATCTCCTGGTGACTGCTCCAAAGTCACCCAGCCAGCTTTGAGGCCTAAGACAGAACTCGAACTCTCAGTCCCTCAGGGACTGGCCCCAACCCCCTCCCCCAGATAGCTTTTCATGCCTAGGGGCAGGACTAGAACTCACCATCCCCTGGTGATCGCCCCAAGGTCTCCCAGCTGTCTTTTTGTGCCTCAGGTGGGACTAGAACTCACAGCTTCCTGGTGATTCGCCCCAAGTTCCCCAGCCGGCTTTTCATTTCTAAAGCAGAACTAGAACTCACACACTCCTGGCTTCTAGTCTGAAGCCTTCACCACTAGGCCACACTGGCTCTCATATATGGAAGATTCAATCATCACCTTTTAAGGACCCCATAATCCCTTGCGGGGTGAAGTCTGGGCAACTGAATGGAGCAGGCTGTTTACTGGCCAGATGCCTTTCCTGTCGCCAATGCAGAGTTACATTCAGCCAATAGATTTTCATTGTGCCCAGAGAGAAATATCTGCCTCTAGCTAGGATCGAACTCACATCCTCCTGATTGTGAGGCGAGAGCTCCACCTCTAGGCCACCTATATTGAGGAGTCAATAAGGATTTTTTTTTTTTTTGGCAAGGCTTATCCTATCTTTATCTTTATTCTACCCTTGTGAGCGCCAGAACAGAGAGAGTCTGCTCAAAACCCTTTCGAAGAACGGAGCTACTCTCCCGCATCCAATCCCCGTCTTTTGTTCCCAATTTTTCCCTTCTTAGGAGCCGGATCTGAAATAGTTATAACTCTACTCCATTTTGACTTGGGAAAATATTCCCAGACACGTTGAAGAGGATGCATTCGTGGTGCGAGGGTCAACAAAACCGGCCTTTTTTCTCCGATCGCAACTTTCATGTGGAAGGTAACAGATAACAGATAATCAGAGTTGGAAGGGACCTTATAGGTCATCTAGCCCAACCCCCTGCCCAAGCGGGAGACCCTACACCATTTCTGACAGATGGCAGTCCAATCTCTTCTTGAAAGTCTCAAGTGATGGCGCTCCCACAACTTCCAAAGGCAACTTCTGTTCCATGGGTTGATGGTTCTCACTGTCCAAAAGTTTCTCCTTATTTCCAGGTTGAATCTCTCCTTGTTCAGTTTCCATCCATTATTCCTTGTCTGGCCTTTGGGTGCTTTGGAAAATAGCTTGACCTCTTCCTCCCTGTGGCAGCCCCTCAAATATTGGCAGACTGCTATCATGTGTCCTTCTCTTTACTAGACTAGCCAAGCCCAGTTCCTGTAACCATTCTTCATATGTTTTAGTCTCCAGTCCCCGAATCATCCTGGTTGCTCTTCTCTGTACTTTTTCTAGAGTCTCAACATCTTTTTTGTAATGAAGGAAAAGACGTCTTTGGAAATCCATTCAAGTAAAAAGCAAGGAACGTCACTACAAAGCTTAAAGGAGGCCCAAGCCCTCGGGGAACGGAACAAAGTCTGCGGGTTTCTGGATATATATTTTTTTCTTGAAATTCAGGGGGTTAACCCTCATATCCTCTGGGTCTCCAGAAGCCCAAACGTTCATAATCACATCCTAAAATAAAAAAACAAAAAATGAGCAGCAATCAGATTTAATTCAACTTACCGAATCCAATGGTCTTCCCAGAGCTGATATTCAGGAAAAATAGCAGGAGATGCATTGTTTCTTTCGTGTTCCTTCTTAGCTTTTTCCATGGCTTTTTCGTAGGTTTCCTGAGCCTTGAAAGGAAAATATATACTTAGTTTTTTAAAATTGTTTTATTTTACAAACATTCCATCTTTCATTTAAACAGTGTGTCATCTGGGTACATATATCTTATATTTCTGATTAATACAAATTCCTTACCATAACAACAATAATTACATTCTTATTTTGACCTGCTAACACGTATCTTATCGTTATAAACATCCTCTTCTTAGCTCCTTCTCCTCTATAATCTTATATTTAATTTCTAACTTCCATTTTTATTCTCCAACCATTGATAAAATAATTAACATGTACACTTAGTTATTCATATATTAACCGCGGCTAGAATTGTATAGGCACAACATTGAAAAAGCGAAGAAATACCTACAGATGAGACGGTGATTAGGAAAAGATTAGAATGTGCAGAAATGAATGGATTAACGTTGGCAATTAAGGAGGAAGAGCAATCTGACTATTATATGGTATGGAATCTATTTTATCAATGGTTAAATTAATAAAAATGGAAGTTAGAAATAGGCCAAAAAAATAAATAAAGGAGATATGTTAACAGAGATAAGTAAATATCATGATCAACATGGGGGATCAAAAGTCAAACGGGGAAGCCAGAATCACTTAACAACTGTGTGACTATCCTGAGCACTGCAGTGATTCACTTCACAGATGCGGCAAAAAAGGGGCGTAAAACAGGTGAGTGGGGGGACTCACTTAATCAATGTCTCACTTAGCAAGAGAAATTTTGGGCTCCGTTGTGGTTTTAAGTCGAGGATTATTGGCGCTCAAATGCTGCATTTCTGTAGGATTTTGGCCAGAAAAGGCTACTTCCAGCCTTGATTGCAAACATCACCACCAAAAGCCACGGTGGCAACTACCCCATGATGGGATTCAAAATTTTTTACTACCGGTTCTATGGGTGGGGCTTGGTGGGTGTGGCTTGGTGGGCGTGGCAGGGGAAGGATATACTGCAAAATCCCCATTCCCTCCCCATCCCACTAACCTGCTTTCCAGCTCCGTTCTCCTATGCAGGGCAACCAA
>NW_020717206.1:123531-135836 GCF_900518725.1 Notechis scutatus | reverse complement strand
TCCCTCCTTCTCTCCTTTCTTCCTTCCTTCCTTAAGGTCCTTACAAAACTCAAACATTCAGACATAATGTATTTATTTATCTGGATCTATCAGTCACTCCAACTGCAAATGACTTTGAGGTGGCATGCAGGGGGGGCCCTCACTCAGCGACTGCCTCGCCCTGCGACCATTATGACAGGTGACCTTTGTGATGAGCCAAGCGATTCTCGTTCTAAACACCGCGTAGCTCAACTGGCTTCCCCTTTGTCCCCCCCCCCTTCCCACGTTTTCCACCCTGGCTGGCTCATTTCTTTGCCCAGAGCACCGATGCCCGCCGTCTTCCAGCCCAGAAACGCCAAGCTCTACCTGCTGGGGCAGAGTGATGCTTTCCTGCTCGTAAAACTCGGTGGTCTGCTTGGGTTTGATCTGCAGGCTGAGCCCCTTTTCGAAGGCCTGGTGTTCCAGCATCAGAGTGGAGCGAAACCAGAGGTTGTGGGTCTTGCCCAGGTACTTCAGCACGCAGGGCCGGATGGGCGTGGGGGGCACGCACTGCGACATGGCTTCCACGAAGCAGTTCAAGGCGCTCGGCTGGCAGTCGCGCTGCACCTGGTGGCTTCCGCTGCACAGGAAGGGGCTGATTTCACCGGCAAGAGCCTGAAAGGGGGAAAAACCGGCCATTGTTCCGGGGGCAAAGCTGGCATCGTGAGCAGCGTTCATTTATTTAATTTAACTTTATTTTATTTTACTTTATTTAATTATGTTATCTATTTTACCTATTTTACTTATTTTATTTATTTTATTTTTTATTATTTTATTTTATTTTTATTTATCTTATTTTATTTTTATTTATCTTATTTTATTTTTATTTTATTTATTTTATTTAATCTATTTTATCTATTTTATCTATTTTACTTATTTTATTTATTTTATTATTCTATTATTTTATTTATTGTATTTTTATTTATCTTATTTTTTTATTTTATTTTTATTTTATTTTATTTATTTTATTTTTATTTATTTTATTTTTATTTATTTATTTATTTTATATTTGCCGCCTATTTGCCCATGGCGACTCGAGGCAGCTTACACAATGTAAAACCATAATTAAAACAATAAATAAGAACAATAAAAAAAAGAATCAAATAAATTAATAAAGTACAATAGAACGAAATCTGGGGAAAACATAAATAAATAAAAAAATCACTCCCCGCCCTGACAACAGCACATCACACGAGCCATTTGATGGGCTCCATCCCGCTCTGGGTTCCCCAGGCCCACTGGCAGAACCAGGAATGGAAGGAAAGGAGGGAGGGAGAAAGAGAAAGAAAGAGAAAGAGGGAGAAAGAAAAAGAAAGAAAGAAAAAGAGAAAGAGAAAGGAGGGAGGGAGAGGGAAAGAGAAGAGAAAGAAAAGGAAGGAAGGAAGGAAGGAAGGAAGGAAGGAAGGAAGGAAGGAAGGAAGGAAGGAAGGAAGGAAGGAAGGAAGGAAGGAAGGCATCAAAATATATCACCAGTTTTTCATCGCCGCTTTTTTTTTTTCCCCTCAAAACGACACTCACATGCTGCTGTCTGTCTGAAAGGATTTTCCACAATCTGGAAAACAGCTGGATCCAAGTTTTTTCAGCCAAAGGGGTGGAAATGTGACAAAGCTGAACGAAGGCACTTAGCAGGGCTCCCGTCTGGAACAAAACTGCTGGTTAGGCTATACTCAATGACCATGAAGAAGAAGAAGACGAAGAAGTTGATTTACCCCGCCAGGAAGAACAAAGGAGGGAGAAGCCATCCCTAAAGCTACCACCGAGAAGCCTGCAGGTTTACTACAACTACCCAAGGCCACACATCTGGGATGGGATGTGTGGAGCTAGGAAAAGCTGCTAGACAGACCAGCAAGCCAGAGATCTCATCTTAACTCTGGTTAACCCGGCCCTGTGGAATGCCAGGGGAGCATCAACTCGCTCACCTTCACTTCGCGCAGGGAGTCCAGGAATTTGTCGTGCCGGTTGGTTAACATGTGCAACTGGTTCCCAATGTCCTTTTCGGAGAGCTCTTTGGTTTTCGGGGTGCTCGTCTGATCTCCGGGAGCCAGCTCAATGTCTATCTCGACCTCCTGTTTGCAAAGGGGGAGAGAAGGCCACAGTTTTGGCCACCAGACAACCTTCATGTAACCCCAAATTTCTCTTACAGAAGCCATGTACAGGAAGACAGGAAAAACCTCGAGTTACGACTGTCATAGAGCCTGCCCATTGTGGTCGTAACTTGTGATGGTGAATTTTATGGGGGGTTTTTTTTGGGGGGGGGGGTGGCAATCACTAAGGGATGGCTAGGGTTATGTAACAATCGCCATCGTTGTTAAGCAAATGCTGCCGTCGTTAAGTGAACCAATGGTTTCCAATGGGCGTGGTTTTTGCCCAAAAACGAAAGTAAACATCAGGTTTTCAGCAAAAAAACCTCATCATAAAATGCAGTCGCATGACCCTGGGGTGGTACCAATGGCCATACGGTTCTGTTTCTAAATGAAACAGTTGTTAAGCGAGTTTTGCTCCATTTTACGGTTTTCCTTGCCACCGTTGTTAAGTGAATCACTGCAGTTGATAAATTAGTAATCCGGTTGTTAAAGTGAATCTGGCTTCCCCATTAACTTTGATTGTCAGAGGGTCGCAAAAGATGATTATGTGATCCCGGGACAGGGCAACTGGTGACCTGCCCCTGTCGGAGTCTGAATCCGAGGAGAAAGACAAACAGCTGAAAGAGAGCGGGAGTGTGGCTCCATTATCTGTGGAGGAAACTGGGGAAGGACAAAGTCCGGCTGGGCAGAGCAAGGGAGAGGTAGAACAAGGGAGAGGGAGTTCAGAGGAAGACCCAGGCCCACCCCCTCTTCATCCTAGGGCACACAGGGAGGAACGGAGAAGGGAGCAACATGGGTTGCATGGCTTACGGGGGAGGAAAGGGCCCTGATTCCCTTCATTAGCCACACCTGGGAATGAGAGTTTAAAAGGAATGCAAGCTGAGTGTGGCATCTGCTGGGAGCAAATGTGAGTTTATCTTATGTTGACTTTAGTTATCAGTGTTCTTGGCATCTTCCCAACCGTGTTGAGTTATTGCTGTGCCTTCACGTCTGGAATTCTTGCTCCTGGCCTGCCGGACTAATGACCTCATTTTGCCTTGATTGAACTTATAGTTACAGTTTTTGTTAACCATGTTTTGGACTTGATTTTCTGCAGCCAAAGGCTGTTCCTGGGAGTTTTTCTCCAGCCCAGAAGGTAACCAGGACATTGGGGGCAAACTTGGAGCTAATAAAGGGACTCCTACTGATTATCTGACTGTGTTGCCTTTGTGCCACACCCCTTTGGGTCATCACAACTGGCATAAGTACACACCAGTCGCCAAGCATTTTAATTTGGATCAGGTAACCGAGGGGATGCTGTCATTGTCGTAAGTGTGAAAAACAGTCATATCCCTTTTTTTCAGTCCCGTAGTAACTTCAGTCCCTAAACAAGCAGTTGTACGTCGAGGACTTGTAACCACAATTCTACAAATTAAGTCATCTTAACTACAAAGCCCGTAATTCCTCAGCCAACAGGGCAAAATTTTTTGTCCTTGTAACATTGGGGACAGGGGAAATGAAATCAAGCTTTACCTCTTCTTTGGATTCGCTGTTTTCTCGTTCATGAGGTTCCTGCTTGATGTGGGTAACCATCGCGAAGGCCGCCCGATCGTGACTATCTGCCAAGTTGATCACATTTGTGATGGAGGGAAGTGTGGCTCCTTGACAGCTGGTCCCGATTGTTGTGTTTCTTTCGCAAACCGCCAGCAGGAGCTGGAAGGGGTTTTAAAAAAAAAGAGAGAGAGAGAGAGACAGGCTATAGACCAGAGGTCTCCAAACTTGGCAACTTTAAGACTTGCGGACGTCAACTCCCAGAATTTCTGAGAGTTGAAGTCCACAAGTCTTAAAGTTGCCAAGTGTCAGGATTCCAGCAATCGCCCTAATTAAATCACCCCGAGTCCTTCAGTTCATTAAACCAGACAATTCCTACAACCGTTCTTCATGTGTTTTAGCCTCCAGTCACCTAATCATCTTCTTGTCTCTTCTGCTTGTGGTGGAGACAAGAGAAAACCCAACCTCTCGGCATCCTCACCTCGATGCACTGCTTGATCCAGAAATGGTTCCCCATGGCTTCCCAGTTTTGAGAACAGGTGATGTACAGCAGACGCTCGTAGACCCGTCGCTTCATGGAGCTGTCGAAGACCTCAAAAAACTTAGCCCTGATGAGAGGCTGGGTGCATCGGAGGCCAGAGAGAAAGGCTGGCTCGAGTTTGGCGGTCAGCTCGCTTCCCGAGAGGTTTTCATCCCTAAGAAGAAACAAAGGGAGGGGGAACTTAAGTTACTCCTGGTAGTTTGTTTGGGTTTTTTTTTTTTTTTGCAATTGTCTCAGAAGCTTCCGGGTTGAAAGGACTGGCCAGTGACATCACCATTGCCCTGTCGGAGGAGCTGGACGGAAGGACGGGAACTCAACCCCGTCCTGAGGCAGCCGTCGGGTCTCAAACGCAGGCCTGCTAACCTCCTGCTCAGCTGTCAGCTACTGAGATCAGACGCTCCCACACTGCCACATTTTGAGACTGGGAAAATGGGAGAGGGGAATTTCTTGGCGTGTATGTAGTTAGACATAACAACATTTCTTTTTCTAATTCAAGGTCATGTTATTTCTGCACCTGGGTGAGGGGAAGTTGGGGCAGGTGGTATTGGGGCATGTGATGTGATGATGGGTGCAGTTGGGGTGGATTTGTAGTTTTTATTTATTGCAAGGAAGTCCAGAACTTTCAGATGTGGGATTCCCCCCAGATGTGCCAGTTTACTATCCAATTAAAACAGAACTTTTGAGAAGATGTCGGTCTCAAGAGCTATTGGTTGGAGTGGAGGTTTTCTGGAACGCTGACATTATCCTGAATAAGGACACCAGCATTCCCTCCTGCGTGCCAGCGCGCTGCACACGCAACCCGCTTCCCTTCTCCCCCACCACCAGTTGGGCCACCAAGCCACAACGATTGGGGACCCCTGTCCTATCGGATTGGGGGAAAGATCCCTTTTCCTTAGAAGAACCGAGAGAGATTGACGTAAGCTTTGAGTGGCGGGAACAAGAGCTAAAACCTCGGGAAGCTGAAAATTCATTGTCCCCCCACCCCCAATCCCCGCAACCGTCCCCAATTCCTAAGCTTTTGACTTCGAAAGATAAATGATTCCTTTTTAAGGTCATGCATTGCACAAATTATGAACCAGGGGTGATTAATTGCTGTAATTTACCTATAGACGTAGTTAACCAGGTCTAAGAACTGAGCGTTTAATTCAAGGTCGTCGGGAAAACGTTTTTCAATGTAGGTCATCATTTTTACCAGCAGAATGGACTTCTCTCGCAGCGTTGGAATCTGTTTAGGAAGACAAAAAAGGAGAGCTTGTTTCCCGAAGAGGGCGAAAGAACAGCTGCCGGTAAACTTAGCTCACTTTTGAAATAATCTCTTAGGACAACGCACAGGTGATCCTCAGGTTACGACTGTAATTGAGACCAGAGCTTCCATTCTGTTGGCTGAGTGAGTCGTGCTTGGTTTTATGACCATTGTGGCTCATGGTTGTTAAGCAAATCACCGCCGTCATGTGACAATGGGTGAGAGGTGAGACATTAAAATTACAGAGCCAGGTTGCAAGTACTTCTGGGAAGGTCTCCTCATCAGTTTTAACAATCAGAAAGGCATCAGTCGTATGTTGAGGACTACCTATATCATCTGTATTAATGCTGGCTTTCTTGGCTAAGGTCAAACTAGAACTCACCGCCTACTGGCAATTGGCCCAATGTTACCCAGCTGGTTTCCATGCTTAAAGCAGGACTACAATTCACCATTTCTGGTGATTGGCCCAAAGTCGCCCAGTTGGCTTTCTTGGCTAAGGTGAAACTAGAACTCACTGTCTCCTGGCGCTTAGCCTAAAGCCACCTAGCCGGTTTTCTTGACGAAGGAGGGGCTACAATTCACTGTCTCCTGGTGATTGGAAGCCTATTGGCTTTCTTGGCTAAGGTGAAACTAGAACTCACTGTCTCCTGGTGCTTAGCCTAAAGCCACCTAGCCAGCTTTCATGCCCAAGGCAGGACTAGAATTCACCATTTCTGGTGATTCACCCAAAGTCACCCAGTTGGCTTTCTTGGCTACGATCAAACTAGAACTCATCATCTCCTGATGATTAGCCTAAAGTCACCCAGCCAGCTTTCATGCCTAAGGTGGGACTAGAACTCCCTTCACCTGGTGATTCACTGAAAGTTATCCAGCTGGCTTTTTGGCTAAGGAGGGACTACAATTCACCATCCCCTGGGGATTGGCCTAAAGTCACCCAGCCGGCTTTCACGCCTAAGTCGGGACTAGAACTCCCCGCTTTCTAGCCTTAACCACGAGACCAAATTCAAGTCTGTTCTTCCCCTCGCCATACTCCCGTTAGGTTACCTGGTTAGCCGCCATGGACGAGCTGTTTTTGACCCACTCTTCCACAATTTTGACCACCGCCCGCAGGATTTTGGCATCGCTCGATTTTTCGATCAGCGAGGTCAGGATGCCCTGAATGAAGTTCTTCCTCATCTCCATGCTCATCATAGCCAGCCGGGTCTTCACTAGATCCAAACTCAGCATAACCAGCTCACTGGTGCCAGCTGCAAACACAACCAAGAGAGCAACCAGGATCGGGTGTGGTTCAACCAACAGGCCGTGGGGTTTAAGGCACGATTCAGTGCCTTAAATCCAGCTTAACACGACGAGGGTAGAGAATCCTTTATTTCTTTATTATTATTTTTATTCAAGGAATTGATGCAGCCTCCCAACTCACAAAGGCAGCTTCCAGCATTAATGTCTGCGGAGATTCTTAGTCCTCCAAGTCATGGGGTGTCCCAAAGGTGCATTTTCAAGAAGCAACTGGATTTTCTTGGTTTTCCTTGGAGACGTTTCGCTTCTCATCCAAGAAGCTTCTTCAATTCTGACGACGTTCTTCTCAGGAACTGAAGAAGCTTCTTGGATGAGAAGCGAAACGTCTTCAAGGGGAAAAAATAAAGTCCACTTGCCTTTTGAAAAAAAAGCACCTTTGAGACTTGCAGCAGTAAGAATCCATGAAGTAAAACCCGCAAAACCACCACTCAACAGAGGCCACAGATATAATCACACTAGCCACCCGATTGACTCCATAAGAGGGAATATAAGAGGGAATAATAAGAGGGAAACTCTTAACCAATCTTCTTTATATTATTGGTTCACCTGAGCAAGTTTTCTCAGGACAGGAAATGATAGCAATGAAAACCAAATCCTTGCATAAAACCAGCCAAATTCAACATTTTAAGGATCGAAATTGTTCTAGCCCAAACTCCAACGGATGATTAGGGGATTGGGGACTAAAACATATGAAGAATAGTTACAGGAACTGGGCCTGGCTAGTCTAGTGAAGAGAAGGACCAGAGACATGACAGCAGTGTTCCAGTATTTGAGGGGCTGCCACAGAGAGGAGGAAGGGGTCAAGCTATTTTCCTAAGCACCTGAAGGCCAGACAAGGAATAATGGATGGAAACTGAACAAGGAGAGATTCAACCTGGAAATAAGGAGGAATTTCCTGACAGCGAGAACCATCAACCCATGGAACAGAAGTTGCCTTCAGAAGTTGTGGGAGATTCATCCCTGGAGGCTTTCAAGAAGAGACTGGACTGCCATCTGTCAGAAATGGTGTAGGGTCTCTTGCTTGAGCAGGGGGGTGGGGGGGTTGGACTAGATGACCTACAAGATCCCTTCCAATTCTATTAATCTGTTAACTGTCACCCACCTGTATTGGCTTCCACAGTCCCTGACTGAGCCTGCTGGTTCAGGTGCTCCCTCACCATCTTCTGCAGGGATCTCATGAAGACCGAAATAAGCCTGTCGATGTAACTTGGATTATTGCTGCAGGCAGATTTGAGGATCATTAAAGTACCTAAAAGATATAAAGAAAAAAGAACCGGGCATTATTGGGAGAATAAAAAGAAGAGGGTCGAACTCATCTGTCTTGAACTGGCCTCAACTAGTGGCAGATAGGAAAGCGCTCCAGAGGGTTAACTGTCATTGCCCAGAGGATCATGGGTTGCCCTCTGCCCTCTTTGGAAGAGCTTTATAGCTCCCACTGCCTTAAGAAAGGCTTACCAAAAAGCTGAGAAGGGTTTGCGCTGGCAGCTTTTTCATAGTTGGTGAGTCCTTCATAAATAACCTTCCCAACAGCCGCATAGAGACATTCCAACTCTTCATACTTGGAGGCCACGCTTGAAGTACCTACACAAGAGTAGGAGACAAAACGTTGAGAGGTTCACATGAATGGGATTCTCCGACTTTTAGCAAGCGGGCGGTGTACTTTCTCTCTAATTTATTTACAGCCCACCTTTTATTATTTGTACAAATGACTTAAGGCATACCCAATGCATCTTCCTCCTCCTATTTTTCCCCACAACAACAGCCCTGTGAGGTGGGTTGGATTGAATAGAGACCCATCTGGCATGTTAAGCATGGCTAACTAGAACTCAGTGCCTCCTGGTGATTGGCTCAAACTCACCCAGCTGGCATGTTAAGCATGGCTAAGGCGGGACTAGAACTCACTGTCTCCTGGTGATTGGCTCAAACTCACCCAGCTGGCTTGTATGGCTAAGGCGGGACTAGAACTCACTGTCTCCTGGTGATTGGCTCCAACTCAAACTAAGTGAATCTGGTTTCCCCATTGGCTTGGCAGAAGATTGCAAAAGAGGATCACATAATCCTGGGACACTGTAACCGTCATAAATATGAGTCAGCTGCCAAACGTCTGAGTTTTGATCACATGACTGTACGAGTTCTGCTATGGTCATCATCATCATCATCTTCTTTTAATGACCCCATAATCCCTTACGGGGTGGAATCCGGGCAACTGAATGGAGCTAGCAGAGTGTTTTAATGGCCGGATGCCTTTCCTGTCCCCAATGCGGAGTTTTGTTGAGAAGATATATTTCTCATTGTGCCCAGAGAGTGAAGTATCTGCCTCTACCTAGTATCGAACTCACAGCCTCTTGATTGGGAGGCAAGAGCTTCACCTCTAGGCCACCGCACGGTCGTGTGAAAAACTATCTTAAGTGCTGGTTTAACTTTGAACAGCCACTAAATGAACCGCCGTAAATCGAGGGCTACCTGTGCTCAATTTAATTGCTATCATGACGCTGCATTCATCATCCATCTCTCTATTTAGCAGACAGATGAGGCCTCACCCCAGGCCAGAATTGGCCAAAGAGAGTGTGTTCACTTCTCTCCGTCTTATCAAGTCTCTTTTTACACCTAATTTCCCTTCCTAGTCTTATTAATACAGCCATGTTCAACAACTGAGAAAAAAAACGGCACTTTCAAAGCATGGGGGGGGGGGGGGGAAACCCGGTAATTGCAAAAAAAAAAAAAAAAGACATTAAATTTATGACATGCATTTCTTGAGCCAAAGTAATAACTGCCACAGGTTATTAAGTTTTTATGCCACCGGATAATGATGTATTTCTAGTGGTTACCTATTTCCGCTTTTTTAAAAAAAATAAAATTAAACTAGGGGATGTGAGTGCCACTTTCAAAGGAAAATAAAATTATCTCTCTCGTGTCGCCTTTCTCTGTTGTGCTTGTTTTTTATGGACTTCTTTGTTTTAAGTCCGTAAAAACAAGCACAACGGAGGAAGGCAACATGAGAGAGATGCTTTGCCCTTGGTTCTTGGTCTCCCATTTTCAAGGAGGACCCCAAAAGTCCATTGTTGTGGCTTGCCGGCAGAGCTGACAACAGATTCGGACAGTGAGGAGGTTGAGGAGGAACATGGGCCAGTCCAGGAAGCTGAGGAAGGCTCTGTATCGGAGGCAGAAATGGGGCCAGGGCCATCCAACAGTTATCAGCTGCCTTCAGAGTCGGAGATCAGTGAGGAAGAAGAACAGCTGGAGCCTGTTCCCAGTGTGTGCATGCACAGAGCTGCCAGATGAAGGAAATAGCTAAGGAACAAGGGTCGGTTTGGGAGTAAAGCCACAGTTAGACAGTAAATGGCCCCTCTTATAGGAAATAAAAAGGAGTGAAAGGGGAGTGGTGTTTTGCAGGAGGCAATTAGTTCACTTCATTTGGGTGAAGATCTGTTCCTGCATTCTTGCCAAGTATTGTCTGCTACAGTGTGGCGTCTGAAAGATATAGGCCTGGCAGCTCTCCAAACCTGATAAAGGTCTGTAATGGAGAAATCTCTTGAAAGACGGTTGGACGGAACTTTGCTGAAGAGGAAATCACTGTCAACTAAATAAAAAGGGTTTTATTGTGCTGTTGGGGAAGCCCAGGTCAGAACAGCCACCTCCATTCCCTGCGGTCATGACGTACTTGGTTCAGTGGGGAAGTTGCTCATTAAGCGCGAAAGGAGCGTGTGGACGGCTCGCAAGACCTTCGTGTTCCCGCATGTCATGCAGGAAGCTATCCCTCGCTGAAGCGGTTTGAAGCTGCTCAGAATCACCGAAGACTGGAGGACGGTGAGCAAGAAACTGAGGACTTCCAATCCGGTGCAGATGTTGGCAAAGTTGGCTTGGTTGGGCTGTTCCTAGAACAAAACGTGGGCAAGGAAAAGAAGAGTTGAAGGCACAACCCCAAAATTCACGTTGCATGGACATCTAAGGAGGCTTCCGGTGGAACTGTTTCCATTCTTACAAGGTGTCCTTCTGATTTGAGTTTGGTTCTTCAGGTGGTGCTGCGTTGAAGCTTCTAAGTGAGCTTCACTAAGGATCAGGCTGGTTGGGACTTGCTAAGATCACAAGTTCCCTTTTTCTTTGTGTAAGTGAAGACTCAATCATCCAGGCCAAAAGTATCTCAAAAGATGAAATTATGGCAATCGTGGACCAAAGTTGGTTAGGCATTGAGTCAGAGAGTCTTTCCATATGGGATGATTGAGTCTTCATTTACATATTTACATTTCATTTTGCAATCAATATGGCAAAAATTAGTAAATTCCAACAACTCTCTGCGTAGCCAAAATTTTTCATTTTCACTAAAGAACTTACTTGGATGAATAACAAAACATCTCAGTTTAATAAACTTTGGCCAGTTGCCATGATGTCATCTTTTTAGAGTCCCTTTCTTTGTTTTAATTCTTTTTTTGTGTGTTTTAAAAAGTTTTTAGTTAATATTTAAAAATCCATTTGTTCAGCGCGTTGTCTGAGTACAATCAATCTTGAGAAACTATAATCAGAATAATAACAATAATATTCAGTGTAACATTATTATTGGTCTCATATTATTTATCTATCCAGTGTAATAAATCTTCCTTCTAAGATCAATCCTTCTCTTATATTTCCATGTTTCTAACTTCTGTTTTTTATTGTCTAGCTCCCAAACAAAGGCCATCTGCCTTTTTTGGGATGCATCAGCCCCTGAGGTCAAATCACAAATGAGGTAAAAGGGGCCAGTCGTTTTCAGAAAACATGTTCCCAGTTGGGAAATGTCTTCTTCATTTGCCTGAGGTCTAAATTAGAATCTTCTGGATGCTGTTGACAATGAACATCTCAGACAAAAGGGAAGTCCACCACCTCAACAGATGCAAGACCCAAACAGACACAGAGATGGTTGAAATCTAGGAATGGGTAACGTTTTATGTAGTTCCACCCCATCCACACACTGTCCTCTATCAACACCATCAATTTAACATGTTGCTAGTCTCAAAAACACATGTGAATCGTTCCTCAGATCCAGCTTTTCTCCTCCTCCCCAGAAAAGGCCAAGCATGAGACATGAAGGGAGATCTGAGTCTGCAGAGTCCAGCTCCCATCAGCCACAGCTAGAAGAGCCTACGGTCTAGCTAGCAAAAGTCATCACAACACATAGACAGCCAAAGATCCTCACTCCTACGCCCTACGCCCTACGGCCAACAAGGTGTCCCAAGGACTTGGGAGTTTCTCTTTTTTGCTTCCGACATGTGTTCCTGGATGCAGGACAGAAAAATCTGACAATTTCCAAAATGAAAGACCTACATTCAATTATTCAGAGCAGGAGAAAAGCAGCCAAAAATCGTTATTCTAGTCTATATAATGGCACTTCGCTGATGAAAAAGGCAAAATATGGGCACAGCAGGGGTTGAAAGATTCCTTTTGATCTTAAGTTTCTTCCAAAACACACACAGAAAACATCTCAAGTTCACATATCAAACAATCAAAGTGTGGCTGTAATAAAAGTCAATCTTTAAAAGAGAGAAAGAGAGAGGGAGAGGAAGAGAGGGAGGGAGAAGGAAGGAAGGAAGGAAGGAAGGAAGGAAGGAAGGAAGGAAGG
>NW_020717206.1:81087-91850 GCF_900518725.1 Notechis scutatus | reverse complement strand
CTGTCCTATTGTCCCCATTTATTCAAACCTATTTCCTGTATTCTTACTCATGTTTATACTTATACCTATTATCTTGTAAGCGATTGACACATCAAAATAAATTAAAAATTAAACACTGCATTCTAACCACTGCGCCACCAGGAATATATCTCACCAGAAGTCAAATCTGACCCAAATTTGGACATTCGGGGCTACCAGAATCTATATCATCATCATCATCATCTTTTAATGACCCTATAATCTCTTGCGGGGTGCAGTCTGAGCAACTGAATGGAGCAGAGTGTTTTGTGGCCGGATGCCTTTCCTGTTGCCAAGGCAGAGTTTTGTTCGGCAGATATATTTCTCATTGTGTCCAGAGAGAAAAATATTTGCCTCTACCTAGGATCGAACTCACAGCCTCCTGATTGTGAGGCGAGAGCCCAACCTCTAGGCCACCGCACCACTCTTACCAGAATCTATACGCGAAGGCAATTTTTTTTTTTCAGGCTGAAAAACGCTCGATCCCGAAAGGACTCAAGGTAGGCCTTACCTTCTCCATGGGGAGCTGAATGGATGCTTTGCAGTCAGAGAACTCCGCTGTAATACTAGGCCCTTGAATCTCGGTCACCACGTAGTGCAACTTCTGGGACTCCTTCAGCATCTTCCGGTTGCTTCCGCCGAATTTGCCCAGCACGCGATAAGCCACGTGAGAAATGGTCTCCGCAGGATTGCGCAGGGTCCTCCACAGAGCCTAAGAAGCAAGCGGGTGAAACCGCTAAGGAGCAGTTCAGGAGGTGGCAACATAAGAGTTTTCAAAACATTCAAAGCTCTTCAGGGCGGTATAAAACCTCCATCATAAATATGTCACAGAGCCACTTTGGTCTAGTGGTGAAGGCACACCAGGCTTGAAACTGGGAGACGGTGAGTTCTAGTTAAGTTGGTATTTGAAGACTCTGTTTTAGCCATGAAAGCCAACTGGATAGTTTGGGGCTAATCACCAGGAGACTATAAGTTCTAGTTCCAATTTAGGCACAAAAGCCAACTAGAAGATGTTGGGCCAATCACCGGGTTGGCGGTGAATTCTAGTGCCACCTTAGGCCAGTAAGTGTTGTAATTAGCCAGCAGCAGGTGCGGACGGCTGACGAGAGAGAGGACTCAGATGAGGGGCCAGGACCATTAGGGAGTGGATTGCTGCCTTCAGAGATTGTGGGAGCTGGCAGCAGTGATGAGGAGGTTCCCGAGGAGCCTGTGCCAAGTGCACATGCTCGCAGGGCTGCTGGCAGGAAAGAACAGCCGCAGCAGCACAGGTGACTCAGGAGTAAGACTGCAAGGTAACGGCCCCTCCTTCAAGAAGATAAAAGCCAGCTGTGAAGCGAACGTTCTTTGCAGGAAGCAAAGACGTTTTGAAAATCAGCCTCGTGGACATTACAGTATTTTAAGTTGGTATTTGAAGACTCTTGTGTTGTGAAATACTTATCTGTGATTTTTGGCAGTCTCGTACAGTTTTGGCAAGGTTTGTGCTTATCAAAGTTAATTAGTTTGGAGCAGCCTTTTAACCGGGGATTCGTAAGATTCATTAAAAGGTTTCTGTTCCCTTTGGTTATTGTTTGTCTTATTGGAAAAGGGTTTGGGTCAGAACAATAAACCAATCACCAGGATATGGTGAATTCTAGTCCATCCTTAGGCATGAAAGCTTTCTGGATAGCTTTGGGCCAATCATCAGGAGACAGTGAGTTCTAGTTCCGCCTTGGATGTGAAAACCATCTGGGTGGCTTTGGGCCAATCACCAGGAGACTGGGAGTTCTAGTTCCACTTTAGGCATGAAAGCCGGCTGGATGGCTTTGGGCCAGCCACAGTCTCAGCCCAAACCATCTCACAGTGGTATTATAACGGGCAAAATAGGAGTAGGGAACATTGGGTATGTCCGCTGCCTTGGAATATTTACAACACCAATCATAAAATAAAAAATAAAAATAAAATAAAACAATACAATGAACCATTCATTCTAGCTAGCAGGAATTCCTGCAAGCTACGGTTTCACATTTGCCCTGTTATAAATCCAACGGTTCTCAAAGAGGCCAAGCTATTCCTGCAGACTAATTGCCAACCATTTCAGCAGCTTTCTCAGAAAACAAGCTGCCTCCTATTTAACAAACCAACATCCACTTTGAATCCACTTTGATTCAATTTTTTTTTTTACTACCGGTTCTGTGGGCGTGGCTTGCTGGGCGTGGTGTGATGGCCGGGGCTTGGTGGGTGTGGCAGGGGAAGGATACTGCAAAATCCCCATTCCCTTACCCACTCCCATTAACCTGCTTTCCAGCTCCGTTCTCCTTTGCAGGGCAACCAGAGAAGACCCAGCTGATCAGCTGGGACTCAACGGGCGGCAGAGAAGGGCCAACCAGAGGTAGTATTGGCCGGTTCTCCAAACTACTCAAAATTTCCGCTACCGGTTCTCCAGAACCGGTCAGAACCGGCTGAATCCCACCTCTTGTTTAAATCATCATCTGAGAGGTGTTAGCGCCAATCCTAAATTCTCCCCATTCACCAAGCAAATCCTCTACAGTCCGGTTGGCAGAATGACACCTTTTACCTGCATCAATTCGGCCCGGACAGGTTGTATGTGATCATACAAGAAATCCGGCTGCAGATTATCCACGCACAGCTCCAGGGTACGCAGGCCTTGGCTGACCAGCGTCTGGGATCCATTCAAGGCGGACACCAAGGGGTCCATCAGCATCGGCAGGTAGGGAAGGAGGGAGCTGAGTCGTACCGGGACGGTCAGGCAAAGCTCGACGAATAAATCTTTCATGTGCTGTTTGTGCAAGCCGCTCTGAAGCATGTTAAGACCTGGAGAGCAATAAGGAGCAAACGGTCAGAACATCAAGTCCACCCTCGCAAAAACCCTAGGGAGAGATATGCAGGCGGTCCCCGACTTACAACGGTTCGTGTAGCGACCGTTCAAAGTTACCACGGCACTGAAAAAAAAGGGGGGGCTTTGGGACCGTTTTTCACACCGAACGACCGTTGCAACATTCCTGTGGTCGCAGGATTCAAATGCTTGGCTCGTTTTTATGACCAGGTGGGTGCTTATCTTGAGGGACTGTTTGGGACTCATTGCCAGTTGGGAATGAACATAATTCCCAAGCGTTGAAATAAAACAAAGAGTTGTTTTAACTATGCGTGCGCTTAATGACGGTCTCGGGAAGCCTTGGTCAGAACATAAGAGCATTACTGACCTTGTAGTAGGTTAGGTAGCAAGGGCAGGAATTCCTGATACAAGAGGTCATGGCTGCCTCCCCCAATGGACCGGAAAAGGGCTCTTAGCAACAAGAAGTAGTTGTAAGGTTCTTTCGCCGTCTGCGCAAGTTCCATGGAGCTATTGACTATTTTATGGAGATGCGGCTGAAAGACAGAAAGGAGGGATGGAGAAGAGGGTGCCGATTACTGACCAGCCCAAAAACGAAACCCTGTTTTTCTATTTATCTGTCCCGATGAAGCATAGAATGGCTAGAATAGTTGGGACGTTGGATAGCAGGTTAGCGTCTTCTGCGTTCGAGACCTGAGAGCTGCCATCAGGCAGGGTTGAGTTCTTGCCCTTCACTCCAGCTCCTGGAGTGAACGTCAAAAAAACGTTTTGAGACTTAGGCAAGAAGTCCAGAGAAGCGTAACTAAGATGATTAAAGGCCTGGAGATTAAAACGTAGGAAGAACGGTTGTAGGATTTGCGTTTGGCTAGTCTAGAGAAAAGTAGGATGAAGTTGGGGGACATGATAGCAGCCTTCCAGTATTCAAGGGGCTGCCCCAAAGAAGAGGGAGTCAAGCCATTCTCCAAAGCACCAAGAGGACACAAGACACAACAGATGGAAACTAATCAAGGCGATGGAATTAAGGAGAAACTTCCTACCAGTGAGGACAATTAACCAGTGGAACGATTTTCCTTCAGACATTGTGTGCGCTCCATTGCTGGAGGTTTTTAAGAAGAGACTGGACAGTCTGAAGTGGTATAGGGGTTGGACTAGAAGACCTCCAAGGTCCCTTCCAGCTGCGTTCTATTCCTGCTGGAGACATGAGAGGAGTCCCCCAACTGGGCGCCCCCAGGGCGACAGTGATGTCACCACCTAATCCTTTCAAACCTGAAGCCCTTTAGTGCTTCTGACATGACAGTTTAAAAAATAAAAATCTATCTAGACAGGCTGCTGTTATACAGGTAGTTACAACCACAAATGAGAACAGAATTTCCACTGCTAAGCAAGACGGTTGTTAAGCAAGTCGCCGAGTCTATTTATTTTGGATGTGTTTTATTGTTTTAAAATATTTTTATGGTTTTAATTGTAGAAAATTTTTTTTATGGTAAACTGCCCAAAGTCATTGATTCAGATGAACAGCTATAGAAATGGAATGAATATTTTTTTTTATTTTAAAAAAAGGGGAGGTGGAAGAAAGGCCTATCTGACTCAATACAGTAACAAACTCTGAAATCACAGGGATACTTTCTATTATCTTTATCTTTATCTTCTTTATCTTCTTTATCTTTATCTTATCTTTATCATCTTTATCTTCTTCTTCTTCTTCTTCTTCTTCTTCCTCCTCCTCCTCCTCCTCCTCCCCCTCCTCCTCCTCCTCCTCCTCCTCCTCCTTCTTCTTCTTCTAAAGATGCAGCCTTGCTCCACTATTGGTGAGAAATACTTTCACCCCTCAAACTAAATTGTCTACTCAGGGCCATGCATCAGTTCTTTGAGAATCGCATAATTTAACCGGCGTGGGGAAAAAAGCCAGCCGTATATCACTCCAATGAAATTGGATTTGCCTTCTGTACAATCCAAACGACCTTGATTCAGGAGCCTGACTTTGAAAACACAAAATAGAGGACTTCGTTCTGAGGGAGGAATACACTTTACGCATCTTAAGATTTATTGGCCAGGCAAGAAGCGGTTTGGGGTTAAACAATTAACCCACAAGTAATCGGGAATTCTTGGCAAGAAATGTTCCCTATCTCCTTTGGATATACATGTCACGTTTGTTAATCCAAAAGAAAATTACAGAGTACAATAAACACTAGATATGAAGCAGATTGGTTAAGCACGTTGGCGGTTTGAAGTAATTATTTAGGCACGCTTAAAACAAGCTTCCACAACGTAGTGCTTTTGGATGGACTACAACTCCCATAATCACCAACATCTGGCAAGTACAAAAAGATTTGATGGGTTTGTTGGATTTTATTTTCCTTAGCAGGATGGTGGTCTAGTGGTAAAGATGCTCACCTCCTATTCGGAAGGTTGAGAGTTCAATCCTAGGTAGTGACAGATATTTCTCTCCTAGGGCAAAAAAAAAAAGGAGGGGGGGGGTCTGCTGCTAACTCCTCATAGGCGTCAGGAAGGGCATCCGGCCAGTAAACGCTCAGCTCAATACAGTCGCCCTGGCTCTACCTGGAATTAAGGGATTTTACAGGGTCGTAAAAAGGGAGAGTTGGTTTTCTTTTCCTTTCCGGCTTTTGACAGGTCTGTCAACACAGAGACATCAGTCCCTAACATCAAAGCGGTTGGTTGAATGTTCTGCATTTAATCAACAGTATGCTGAATTCTTTCAACAACAACGTTGCGTTCATTCTCCATTCCTCCAGCATTTTACCTTCAACATCTGCTCATTTTCCGCAGCAAAGAGCGAAACCGAACCAAAGACCAACTTGAAGAGTTTGAGATACAGGTTGGACAGCTCCACGTTGGAACCCATTTCAGGCAAGCGGTCAAGCAGATACTCCACCAGGATGGTAGCAAACAAAGCCGAGGTCGTAGGATTGGCCAAGAAAGAGTTTGCGACGATCTGCCAAAATAGAATAAGCGACTGATATATATATATATATTTTCCAAAACTGCTAATGAAAACTGAAACGTTAATGCTAAAAATAATGTTCATATTAATTGAGAGCCAGTTTTATCTAATAGAGAAGGCAAGAGGGCAGAAACCAGGTGATGGTAAGTTCTAGTCCTGCCTTAAGCATGAAAGCCAACTGGGGGACTTTGAGCCAATCATCAGTTGATGGAGAGTTCTAGTCTGGCCTTAAGCATGAAAGCTTGCTGGGTGACTTTGAACCAAACACCAGGAGACAGTGAGTTCTAGTCCTCTCTTAGGCATGAAAGCCGGCTGGGTGACTTTGAACCAAACACCTGGAGACTGTGAATTCTGGTCCCGCCTTAGGCATGAAAGCTGGTCGGGTGACTTTGGGCCAGTCACCAGGCAACTGTGATTTCTAGTCCCACTTTAGGCATCTAAGTGGGCTGGGTGACTTTGAAGGCCAGTCAACAGGTGTCTCAGAGTTCTAATCCCACCTTAGCCATGAAAGCTGGCTTGGTGACTTTGGACCAGCCCAAATTCACAGGGTTGTTATTATAGGGGGGTGGGGATTTTTTTAGATCAACTGGAGGTGGATCTTGTTAGAGAGATCTTCCCACTTTTCACCTTCAATCATGACGGTCATAGTCCAACCTCTGGTGCACAGCCTCCCTGGCAACCACACATGCCCAATCAAATGCCGCGACTGTTACAAATTGGTGCTGGTTGAGCTTTGATGCCGTCACTCACTGTCTAGTGAACAAAACATACTACCTGAAGGGCGTAGTTCTTGGAGATCCTTTCCACCATGTAAGGCACAGACGTCTGGAAGATTTCTTTGAAAGTCAGGGGGTTCATCATGGTGAAGACCCCCGCAAAGTGTTCCAGGACCTCTTTCTCCTCCTTCATTCTGACCGTTTGGCAATTGGCGACCCGAATGTACGTCTGCCCGTTCCCGGCGATTTGGACCTGGGTTCAAGGGAGACATTTCACAGAATTAGAATGAGGGTCCTTGGTGCCTCAAATGGGAAAACGCTGGGCTTTTACTGATTCAGCATGTGGCATCTACAAGGGTCATGCGGTCTCCGATAGATAAACGTAAGTTTAGATAAAACGTCAGCTAATATAGATAGATGATAGTGCAATGGATGGATGGATGGATAGCGAGATGGACGGACGGACGGACGGACAGACGGATGGACAGATGGACACAGACTGGATGGATGGATGGATGGAAAGCGAGATGGATGGATGGATGGATAGAGAGATGGACAGACAGACAGACAGGATGGATGGATGGAGAGATGGATGGATGGATGGATGGATGGATGGAGGCGAGATGGATGGATGGATGGATGGATGAAGAAATGGATGGATGGAGGCAAGATGGATGGATGGATGCATGAATGGATGGATGGATGGATGGAAAGCGAGATGGATGGACAGACAGGATGGATGGATGGGTGGATGGATGAATGGAGAGATGGATGGATGGAGAAATGGATTGATGGAGGTGAGATGGATGGATGGATGGAAAAATGGATGGATGGATGGATGGAAAGCGAGATGGATGAATGGATGGACAGACAGACAAGACAGACAGACAGACAGACAAACAGGAAGGATGGATGGATGATATAAAGAGATAACAAGCTTAGCAAACAAGGCAAAAAAGGATTGTAAAATGTGGCAGGACTCACTGAATGACCACACTGCATAGTGACCAAAAGTTCCAAATCCCAATTGTGGTCATAAATCGAAGACTACCTATAATCTTCTTCCAAATCTAGAGCACATTCATCCTGATACATACCTGATAAATATCCAACGCTTGCATGGCATATTTGACCAATTTTATATAGATCTGGGTCTCTTTAGGTTGAAGTTGCTTATTGGGAATGAACTGGGCTTCTAAATTAAAAACAGAGGAAAGAGAAGAAATCACTGAAATCAGATTTTTCTTTTACTGTAAAAGATCTCTAGTTCGTATAACAATAAAACCTTGCACCAATCCAAGGTCCCTTCCAACTCTGTTTTCTGTTATTCTGTTGTGGGGAAAACAGGAAGGAAGGAAGGTGTGCTGGATATATTTGCCGTCTTGAGTGATTTGTAAAATATAGCAAAGACGAGATACGGATAA
Source organism: Notechis scutatus (assembly GCF_900518725.1). The sequence goes on along the minus strand of NW_020717206.1, from coordinate 83,900 downwards.
AACATTTTGTTTAAAAAGCAAAAAACAAACAAACCTCAGAGCCAAGTTCCAAATTCACACATTTTAATTTAAAGGTCCGGGACTGGTTTGGTTCTGCAACCCAACAGGACAGACACAGACTTCAGAGGATAATTAGGACTGCAGAAAAAAAACAATCGCTACCAACCTGCCTTCCATGGAGGACCTTTATACTGCACGAGTCAAAAAGAGGGCTGTGAAAATATCTACAGATCCCTCACATCCCGGACATAAACAGCTTCAACTCCTTCCCTCAAAAAAATCACTCCTTATCGCCCATCCCCTCCCGCTTGTGACTGTATGACTGTAACTTTGTCGCTTGCATCCTTACGATTTATATTGACTGTTTCCTAGTAGGATTTGATTGCTTATTGTACCTTATGGCTATTATTAAGCGTTGTACCTGATGATTCTTGACTCTTGACTAATGTATCTTTTCTTTTATGTACACTGAGAGCATCTGCACCGAGAAAAATTCCTTGTGTGTCCAATCACACTTGGCCAATAAAGAATTCTATTCTATTCTATTCCTATATTCTATTCTATCCCTATATTCTATTCTATTCCTATATTCTATTCTATCCCTATATTCTATTCTATCCCTATATTCTATTCTATTCTATTTTCTATTCTATTCCTATATTCTATCTATTCTATTCTATTTTATTCTAATTCTATTCTAGTCTAATTCTATATTTTTATTCTATTCTATTCTCTATTCTATTCCTATATTCTATCTATTCTATTCTATTCTATTCTAAAATATTCTATTCTAATTCTATTCTATTCTATTCTATTTTCTATTCTATTCCTATATTCTATCTATTCTATTCTATTCTATTTTCTATTCTATTCCTATATTCTATTCTATTCTATTCTATTCTATTCTATTCTATTCTATTCTATTCTATCCTATTCTATTCTATTCTATTCTATTCTATTCTATTCTTATTACACTCCACTCCACATTTTCTATTCTGTTCTGTTCTATTCTATTCTATTCCTACCCAAATATATACAGTATACATTTTAAAAAAATTAAACACAAGTCCATTTTACCTCCAGGGGCCTTACAAGACGTGATGCCCCACGTAATCGTCTTGACCCCGCAGACTAAGGTCTTCACCAAGCTTCGGCAATCCGTGACTTGAAAAGTCTGTTTGTCCTCCTTCTCCTTCTCCCCTTGTTTCTCAAAGACTGGCCCCGATGCAGGGACCACCGGGGTGGTGGGCGCAGGAGAGGGCACCGTGACCGGAAGGGCGTTTCCCCCTGCCGGGGCACCCGTTAAAGCTGCCTCTCCCGCCCCCAGCTCCGACTGGGGCTTGCACTTTTTAAAGATGATGGAAAGCTGGTAGCGGGCAATGGTGTGGAATTTCAAGACGAACACCTAAGGAATGAGGAAGAGAAGATGTCATGCCCGAATCCTAATCTGACAGGGAAGACAAACAGCTGACAGGGAATAGAAGTGTGGCTCCGTCGGCTGTGGAGGAAACTGGGGAAGGGCAAAGTCCAGTTGGGCAGAGCAGGGAACAGGTAGAACAAGGGAGAGGGAGTTCAGAGGAAGACCAAGGCCCACCCCCTCTTCATCCTGGGGCACGCAGGGAAGGGAGCAATGGGGGTGGTGTGGCTTACGAGGGAGGAAAGGGCCCTGATTCCCTTCACAAGGCACACCTGGGGATGGAGTTTAAAGGAGAGGCAGATGGGAGGGGCGGTTGTCGGGAACAAACGCTGAGTTCATGTAGTGTTGGCTGTTGTTATCTGAGTTCCTGGCATCCTCCCAACTGGTTTCATTTACTGCCGTGTTACTTCACTTTTGGAACTCCTTATCTTGCTCTACCGGATTTATTATCTTATCTTGCTTTGTTGGATTTATAGTTATTGTACCCTATGACTATTATTAAGTGTTGTACCTTATAATTCTTGACAAATGTATCTTTTCTTTTTATGTACATTGAGAGTATTTGCACAGAGACAAATTCCTTGTGTGTCCAATCACACTTGGCCAATAAAGAATTCTAATCTAATCATTCCCCTTCCAGCACCCAACTTCTCTTGCGAGACACCACGTCCCTGAGCAGTGGTGTCGTTTAAGACCAGCAGTCCCACCCCTGCGATCTCCTCATTCCCTCGTACAAGCCTTCCCACCTCCAACATCCTCATGAGGATATCTCTGCCATTTCCATTTTCCTGCTCGCTCTTGGACCGAATGCAATCCACCAGGTTCAGCAGAAGTTTGCACGACATGGTCTGGATACTGCTGGGCAGGGATTCGTCGTCAATATTCTTGGCAAAGAGCTGGACGGCGAGGGAGAGATCGTTGAGGGGTAAATGCTGGCGGACATGATGGACCAGATCGGCCAGGGTGCTGTACGCAAGAGGCCTAAAGGAGAGAGGGCAAAAAAGTATTACTGTTGTGGTTCGCTGGCAGCCAGTGCAGACGGCAGCGGAATCGGACAGTGAGGAAGAACGGGGACCAGTCCAGGAGTCTGGAGAGGAATCGGACGAGAGTCCTGCGTCTGATGCAGAGATGGGGCCAGGACCATCTGAGAGTGGGGTGCTGCCTTTGGAGCCTCCGGAGTCTGGCAGCAGCAAGGCAGAGGACCTAGGGGAGCCTGTTCCCAGTGCGCGCATGCACAGAGCTGCTAGAAGGCGAGAGCAACTGAAACAAAAGGGGCGACTCAGGAGTAAGGCTGGGAGGTGATTGCCTCTCCCATAAAGGATAAAAGTCAGGCCAAGATGATGAAACCTTGGCAGGAAGCAAAGTCGTACGATCGATTCAGATTCATTCTTGAAGC
>NW_020717206.1:58815-71835 GCF_900518725.1 Notechis scutatus | reverse complement strand
AGCTGGTTTTGAGCCCTATGGTGGGTCTAGAACTCCCCGTCTCCTGGTGATTGGTCCAAAGTCACCCAGCTGGCTTTCATGGGTGACTTGAGACCAACCCCAGCCTCCCTTGCAGGGCTGTTGTTGCAGAAACAAAAACTGAACGCTCCTCGCCCTGCCATCCATTGTGCAAAAAAAGCAAGAGATCAAGCCAATGCATCTACCGTAAATAAAACGCTGTGTGAGACACAGACACACATACACAAAACCCAGGGCTGAATCTCTCCCACCTCCTATTCCATGCTTCAAACCCAAAGCAACAACTCCCATCATCCCCAGCCGTCCCCCCCCCACCCCCGAATCTGGCTCAGCATCCTTTGAAACGACTCCCCACCCCTTTCATCGCACGAAGCGAGAGGCAAGGAGGATTCCCCTCTCCATGAACGGCTGGGAACGATGGGGGCGGCAGTCCGTTCCCCTCCCCCCCAGCAGAGGGCGCCCGCTTGGAGAAGCGCCCCAGGGTTCCATCCCGCCGGCAGAAGCGGCCTGTCAATCTCGCGCCGGCCACGCCTTCCCCCGCGAAAGCCACGCCTCCCCGCCACGCCCACTTTTGTGCTTTGCGAAAGGGAGGGGGAAGCGTGGCTCCCCTCCATCCGTTCCTGCTCCTCCCTTCCCCGGCCCGGCTCCTCTCACCGGCCCGGACCGCGCCGACCGCCGCCTCATGCCCGCCTCGGCGGCTCCCCGGAGCTCCGAGGCCGCAGCAGCCCCGGAGACCCGGCCGACTCCCTGTCTCCGCTGCTTCACCTGCCCGCGGCGGAAGCCTTTGGAGGCGCCACTTCCGGTCCTTTCCCCTCCTCCTCCTCCTCCCCCTAGAGCTAGGCAAGGGTTGAGAGGGGCCCTGCTGCCGTCATTTCCGCCACCTTTGAAAACCTCCTAAACTAAAGAGTGAAATGCAGCTGGGAGGCGCCCCTGAACTGAGAATAGAGGCGTGTAAAAATCAATCCAGAAATCCGGGAAAGAATGAATGAATGAATGAATGAATGAATGAGAAAGAGAGAGAGAGAGGGAGAAAGATAAAGAAAGGGAGGGAGAGAAAGAAAGAAACAAAAAAAGCAAAAAGAAAGAAAGGGAAGGAAGGAAAGGAAGGAAGGAAGCAAAAAAAGATGGGGGAGGGAAGGAAAGAAAGAAAGAGAGAATGAAAGAAAGAAAGAAAGAAAAGGGAGGGAAAGAAGAAAAAGCGAGGGAAAGGAAGGGGAAAGGAAGGAAAGAAAAGAGCATAAACAGGGGGAAAGAAAGAAAAAATAAGAGGGAGGGAAGGAAAGAAAAAGGAAGAGGGGAAGGAAGGAAGGAAAGAAAAGAGGGAGGGAAAGAAAGAAAAAGAAAGAAAGAGGGAAGGAAGGAAGGAAAGAAAGAAACAAGCATAACAATAAAGGGGGAAAGAAAGAAAAAAGGGAAAGGAAAGGAAAGGAAAGGAAAGGAAAGGAAAGGAAGAAAGAAAGAAAGAAAGAAAGAAAGAAAGAAAGAAAGAAAGAAAGAAAGAAAGAAAGAAAGAAAGAAAGAAAGAAAGAAAGAAAGAGCCAATCCGTCGTCCTGAGCTCAGATGTGCATTGTGCATAGAGTTTCTTTTTTGCTACATACCTTTGCTTTCAATGTATGAAGGATGCAGGGAGTTTTGCCATCTCTTCACTTTTTTTTATCTCTATACCTCGCCTTCTCTTCTGAGATTAGCCAATCAGCGCGCCGATCTCGCCTCTTCCCAACCAATCCATGCAAGCCTTCGCAGCACAATAAAGAGCTGAGCCTTTCAGACTTATGTGGGGGGGGGAAATGATGTCCAGAGGTATAGGAACTACAGCTCCCATAATTCCCTATTAGTAGTGTTGGGCTCTAGGGCTTTTTCGTGCCTTTTATCTGTATTTAACTTTGCAAAGTGGGATGAGCGTTGCAAACATAAAGCGTTCCTCTTGAAGTGGTAAAATGCAAAACAATGGATGGAAACTGAACAAGGAGAGATTCAACCTGCAAATAAGGAGAAACTTTCTGACAGTGAGAACAATCAACTGAAGGAACAGAAATACGACTTCAGCAATAGAGTGGTCAATGTCTGGAATACTCTACCCGACTCTTTAGTCTCTTCCCCAAACCCCAAAAACTTTAACCTTAGACTGTCTACTATTGACCTCACCCCTTTCCTAAGAGGTCTGTAGGGGGCGTGCATAAGCGCACCAACGTGCCTACCGTCCCTATCCTATTGTTTCTCTTATTCTTTTATTTTTCTTATATGTACCCATTTCATATATTCACAACTATGTATACACTTGTACTTATTATCTTGTAAACAATTGACAAATCAAATAAATAAATAAATAAATAAATAAATAAATAAAGTTGCCTTCGGAAGTTGTGGGAGCTTCATCCCTGGAAACTTTCAAGAAGAGACTGGAATGCCATCTGTCAGAAATGGTGTAGGGTCTCCTGCTTGGGTGGGGGGGTTGGACTAGATGACCCACAAGGTCCCTTCCAGCTCTGTAGTTCTGTATTCTGTAAAGCAGTCAATCATGCCATTATGCATCTGTGGGTGTTTTTAAATGCTACATTTTTTTCCCTCACCCATAACCTCTTAATTAGTTGCTACAGTTTCTATTTGTTTCCCTTGACTGGAAAAAACAAGGATTTTCCAACTGGCATTTGCCTTCTTGGCAATTGCAAGGATGGCATCTTTATAGCTTTGTCCTTTCAACCAATAAGTCAATCATCCTCCCATGGCTGGGTTTTTGGATGGATTCGCACAAATGAAAGCAAAACAAAGCCAATTCTATTTCTGATTCGCCTGAAGCAAAGTTACTCCACTTTGTACAATAGGATAGTTTACACTGGAATTTTATTTCCAGACTCGGCACCTTGGAAGATTGCATGGATTTTAACTCCCAGAATTTCCCAGCCTGCAAGGAATTCCTATTTTGAGGGTGTTTCAAAATGTTATGAAATAAAACACTGGAAGGATGTGTGTTCTAATTTTATTACATACTGTGCTAAACCACATTTTGCAGTTATTTTTAAGGTCGGATTACGATGCATTTATAACGTTTTAGGAAATACTTACAGAACGCAAAACAATGCAGGAATTTTTTTAATCATCAAAATCACCCTGAAAGACACTTTCATAATTCTATTAATACACAGAATTTATGCATTTAAAAAAATCTAATAAAAATGACTCCCTGTCTCACAAAGAACCCCTTTTCTATTCCTAAATAAGACACTTGAAACGCTTGCTGCATAACACGCAGGAGAATCTACTACAAAATTTATTTAGTATTTATATCTCGCCCACTCAGCTTTCCGATCTAAAGTGGGACTAGAACTCCCAGTCTCCTGGTGATTGGCCCAAAGTCACCCAGCCGGCTTTCATGCCTAAGGTGGAACTAGAATTCACCATCTCCCAGTGATTGGTCCGAAGTCAACCAGTCAGCTTTCATATCTACAATGGGAGTAGAACTCCCTGGCTCTTGGTGATTGGTCCAAAGTCACCCAGCCACTTTTCATGGCTAAGGCAAAAACTAGAACTCACGGTCTCCAAGCTTCTAACTTGGTGCCTTAACTGAATGGCTCCTTATAAGGCAGGCTGGGTGTGAAAATAAATAAATAAATCCCGAGGAACTGTTAACAAGAACTTTTTCTGCATGGACAGACAGCCTCAGCTACAGAAGGACCTGGAATGCAGAGAAGGAGGCACCATTCTCCGACTGCCAACAGAGGTCAGCAGCTACTACAAAGCTACTATCTTGTTCCTCAAGGTAAGAGGAAAAGCAGAGCCAGCCCTACTCTCTCTCGGCACTGAGAGACAGCAAGAAGAAGAGGTTTCCTTCCAAGGCCATCCTCTCTTAAATGGCGCAGCCATTTTCTGCTCTCAGTTCCATCCAGGTGATTTTGGGGATGCTGTTTCTGGCCACCAGAGCTGCAGGTAAGTCAGACCAACTCTTTTTTCTCAGGAGGGAGGGGAAGAAAACAGGATAGACAGCGTTCTGGAATGTCAACCGTTTGCGGTGATAAGCTTGCTGCGAATTCATGATAAGATGCCCTCAGCTTCCTGAGTCGAGCGTATTAAAATGCCACGGCTGTATTTTCATTTACTTTAAGGGTTCCAGAATTCTCTGGTCTGTGGATGGGGAAGGAGGAAATGACTTTAAGATTTGCAGCGCAAAGAGATGAAAAGTAGGGGTGCACAGTCTGAGGCTGTGGGGATGCCTAAGGATGTCCTCAAATGCTCTTTATTTGTGTGATGATTAGGGAAAATAAATGAATACAGCTCAAGGATCCATCTCAGAATTAAACCCACTCAGTAACATCCCTGCTCGGTGGAGAAGAACATTTTATTTTTGAAGCATTATTCCAAAGTTAAATGTATTCTACAGCACCCCCCACCAGCCAGCCAGCCAGTATCCCTGAAACGGTGGCTGTATCCACACAACATTGCCAATCTCATTGTACACATATTGTACTCTGACAAAAAAGGTAATAATAACACGCTAAAGCTTTCAAGAAGAGACTGAATATCTTTGAGTAGAATAGAATAGAGATGGAAGGGACCTTGGAGGTCTTCTATCCACCCCCTTGCTCAAGCAGGAGAATATATAATATTTCAGATAAATGACTGTTTAGTCTCTTCTTAAAAACCTCCAGGGATGGAGCGTCTACAATTTCTGGTGGCAAGCAGTTCCACTGGTTAATTGTCCTCACTGTTAGGAAGTTTCTCCTTAATTCCAGATTCCTTCTCTCCTTGATTAGTTTCCAACCATTGCTTCTTGCCCTGCCCTCTGGTGCTTTGGAGAATAATTCGACCCCCTCTCCTTTGTGGCAGCCCCTCAAATATTGAAATACTGCTATCATGTCACCCCTAATTCTTCTTTTCTTTAGAGTAGCCAGGGTCTCCTGTGTGGGCAGGGGGGTTGGGGGAGTTGGACTAGATGACCTACAAGGTCCCTTTCAACCCTGTTATTCTGTCATTCATTCTGTAAAGCCCTAATTAGCTGCTTACAGTTTAGACTAACATTGTTTGGCAGTTTGCTTTGTTCGTCTTAAAGAAACCCTGAAAACCGAACCCCTTCATGATAGATACTCGCTGGCTTTAAATAGCTTCCTGAATGTTACCTGTCACACTTAGTTCATCACACAAATGTGTGAACATTTCACTCCCAGGGGAAAAGTATTTTGGTCTACTGAATGAGATTTAGATGACCAGCTCAGTTTCTTTTTCCTACAGCTTACGTCTGATCAGGTGGGGGAATGTTCTGAAAAAGTTGGCTTTGGCTGGATCCATGCTTTTTAAAGCTTGGTTTTTTTTCAACCAGGGTTTGCTGCCCAAGTTGTTGCGGTTAGTTGGCTTTGCACAAGAGATATGTTTTTAAAGTCAAAAATCAAGCCACAATGACTTGATGGCAAACTAGGGTTGAAACAAGCTAGGGTTTAGTTCTGACTCTGACTCGGTTTAATGAAAATGGATCTGCCTTGTCAGGAAAGCAAGAAGTGTGAAATGAAGAAAGCTAAGCTAAAAAAAAAAATCCTCATAATGTTTCTTTTTCTAAAATGGATCAGGAACTGCCAACCCAGGATACAGGACTGAACTAACATGGAATGAGATTGCAGCAATGGTTTACTCTAACCCTAACCCTGGATTTCCTGTTGAAGTATGCATTAAACCTCTCTTAGAGTTTACACTGCAAGTCCCTTATTTTAGCATGTTGGAAAATTGCCCCACCTATTTTCAGCTAACATGGGCAGAGGTGCACCCCTGGCATCTAAAGTCATTCCTGCAATTTTTATGAATGTTTGGGTATCCTTCACCTAGACTAGCCAGACCCAGTTCCTGCAACCGTCCGTCGTATGTTTTAGCCTCCAGTCTGCACTTTTTCTAGAGTCTCAACATCCTTTTTATAGTGTGGTGACCAAAACTGGGTACAGTACTCTAGGTGTGGTCTTACTAAGGCTTTATAGAGTGGCATTATAGAATGGTATGTGAGAATGACCTCGGAGGATGAGGGATGGCTAGGAAACCATCAGATAAGAGAGTGGGGCTTAATGGTGGCTTAATGTGCAGTGGGGAAAACATAGGAAGGACCCACCCAGATGGGACAGGTAGTTAAAGAAAGGAGAGGGAGATTAGTTACTTCAGATTTGCAAAACTGACATCAGATACACCAGACAAATAACACAAACTAAAAATGCTGACTCTTCTTCATAGTAAGGTTCCATTAACAGAATCTTGCGATGTTTAATATAGCTGCAGAATGGAGACAAGAGAGGATAACCACGGCGGAGCCAAAGGAGGTTTTCCAGAAAATGGGACATTTCATCATGAGATTGAAGTTGCTGGAGGAAGATCAAGCAGAGCGAGAAACTCAAGGCAAGATGCAGAGTTTGAACATTTCAGGGGCTTTAGGGGAAAAAATCTATATATATAAAAGCGAAATACCCCTCACGCATCATCACAAAATCTCCAAAACCATAAAGCCTACAAACTTGACATTTGGCCCATATGTTTATTTATTTATTTATTTATTTATTTATTTGATTTGCCAATTGTTTACAAGATAATAAGTATAAGTGTATACATAGTTGTGAATACATGAAATGGTTACATATAAGAAAAATAAAAGAATAGGAGAAACAATAGGACAGGGACGGTAGGCACGTTGGTGCGCTTATGCACGCCCCCTACAGACCTCTTAGGAAAGGGGTGAGGTCAATAGTAGACAGTCTAAGGTTAAAGTTTTTGGGGTTTGGGAAGTTCCTCTTGGCTTCTAGGTGCTCACTAAGAAAGGATTTTTTCAAAATGACCATCAGAGTATTTCTATTTCCTATATTATTATTATTATTATTAACACGCTCTGATGCTAAGGAGTTCTACTCCCCCTCTCCACCTGAAAGGAAATCTCTTCCAAATGCAAAACACAAGCAAAGGAGAGGAGTTTCAGTTTTAGTTTCACAGCAGCAACCAGCTTTAGTCCAGAACAGTTGAGCTAAGCCACGCCCAGGCTCCTGGCTGTCTCCTTCTTGCTCACACAGCAAATACTGTTTCAGTTTCCAAACAGCCCTCAACTCTCCCACACACCAACAAGACGCTAGCCAGATGAATACTGATGGATGCTGGTAGGCAGAAGTACAATTTTTTTCCTTATTTCCCTCCCCAAAAACTAAGCCCGACCACATAATTTTGTAGCGAAGCATGGATATATATATATGCTAGTATGAATATATAAAAAATTCCCCTACTCTAGCACTGATTATGTTACCTAGTTTGTGTAATGAAACGTCTGCAAGTAAACAACCAAGCTCAGAGAGCACCAAGGACCCCATAGGTCCTTTCCCCCCTCCTCCTCCTCTTCACAAACACCACTCTCATCTCACACTGATGATGTTACCTAATTGGGTAATGAGATGTCTGCAGAAAACCACGTAGCTCAGAGGGCACCAACGACCTCACAGTCCTCCTCCTTTCCCCCTTCCTCTCCTCCTCCTCCTCCATTCCACAAACCCCACTCACTTCTAATATTGATGACGTTACCTAGCTGGGTCATGAAACCTTTGCAAGAAAGCCACCAAGCTCAGAGAGCACCAAGGACCCCTCATTTCAACCCCGAGCTACAGACATTCTCCTTTATTGACTCCTCTCCTCTAACTGCCTCTGCAGGGACTAGAAGCCAGTTCAAGAGTAACTTCCTAGGGGGAAAATATATAATCAGGAAGTCCTTTCTCCTTGTTCTCTCAGAATAATTGTCTTTGTAGTCCTATGTTCCCTGGCCCGCCCCAATTCCCTCCCTACTTCTTCTTCTTCTTTTTCTTCAGCGTTTGTCTCGCGCTCTGGCGAGGTCCGCTAATGTCCTTGAGTACTGCTTCCACGCCTCTCTGTCTGCCACGTATGTCGGGTCTGCCTTCGCGATCTCTAGATTGGCCTTGATCGTGTCCATCCAGCGTTGCTTAGGTCTACCACGCGGTCTCGCTCCTCCGACAATCACCTTCATCACAGATTTGATGATGGATTCTTCCTTGGCGCGACTCACATGGCCGAACCATCGTAGCCGGGACTGCCTCATGACCGTGGGGATGGGCACGACGTTGAACCGCCTGTGCACTTCTTCATTCCTGACGCAATCGAGTAGGGTGAGGCCTACCGACCATCGGAGCATTCGCATCTCCATTGTCTGGAGTCTGCTTTCGACTTCTTTGGTCGTCGGCCAGCACTCTGCGCCGTATATGGCCACGGGGCGCACCACAGAGTTATAGATTTTCGCCTTCAGGCGCATCGGCATCTTCTTGTCACAGAGGACGCCCGTGACGGACTTCCATTTGCCCCACGCTGCGTTGATCCTGGCTGCCACCTCAGTTTGTAGTAGGCCTTCTTCCCCAAGAGTAGTTCCCAGGTACTTGAAGGTGGAGGCGCGCGGTAGCTCCTGCCCGTTCACGTGGATGGAACCTGTCGTTTCGTTGTCAGTGGTCAGGTATTCGGACTTCTTTAGGTTCAACCGGAGCCCGAACTGCTCGAGGCGGTCGTGCCACTGTTGGACTAGGTGCTCAAGTTCAGCCTTGCGCAGGTTGGCCAGGAACACATCATCGGCGTAGAGCAGCGTCCATGGGGCGGGCGTGTGCAGGTCGTGTGTAATTGTGTCCATCACCAGAATGAACAGCAGTGGTGAGAGAGCAGAGCCCTGGTGTACGCCGACGGTGATATTGAACTCCTCTGATATCCCAGCTGCCGCTTTTACACGGCTTTTGTGACATCTGTATAGGAGTTGGACCCATTGTACGAGTAGCTCGGGCACGCCGTGATCTCGCAGTGCGTACCAGATGAGATCATGCGGGACTCGGTCGAAGGCCTTTTCCAAGTCCAAGAAGGCGGTGTGGAGCGGGATTTTCTTCTCTCTGTGAGCCTCCATCAGCATCCGCACACCGAAGATGGTATCGGTGGTGCCGCAGTTCTTGATGAATCCGGCCTGGTTGACGCTGATGTCAACGATGTCCCGAATGCGCTTATCGAGGACGCGTTCGAAGATCTTCATAGTGTGTGACAGTAACCTGACCGGTCTGTAGTTGGAGCAGTCCGCTGGGCTGCCCTTTCCCTTCCAGATCGGAACAGTGGTGCTGCGGTACCAGTCGTGTGGCACTATTCCCGTGGAGACGATGTTGTTGAACAGCTCGCACAGCCACAATGCCGAGCCCGGTAGTGCCTTTTTCCAGAAGTCGGCAGGGATGTCGTCTGGTCCTGTTGCCTTACCGTTTTTCATGGCCTTGATGGCGTCGGTGACCTCGCTGGCGTGAATGCCTGAGACTGGGCCTTCGACGGGGTCACCTCGCGGGGTTCGTGGGTGTGGGAACTCCTCGGTGGAGATCTTCTCGAAGTATTGCCGCCACCTCTCGGCAGCGTCTCTGGGGTTGACGATCAAATTTCCCCTTTCGTCGTTGATCCCAATTCCCTCCCTACATGCTGCTATATCCAATCAAATACTCCGCTGCTGGATCCAATCACATGCACCTTCTCAAATGTATAACTCCCTGTTCCATCCTCACCCTTCTTCATTAGGTTCGGCTGCCTCCGGCACCGTATTCATTCAGTTGCATTTCATTGGAATCGGGTACCAATCTTCAGCTGTGAAGGCCCTGACCTCAGATTTGCTGCACCAAAGCAGGCCCAGAAGGCGAAGGAAAACACAATCGCTCTGCTGCTATTACTCAGTGGGTTATTTGGACTGGGGAAAAGTTTGAGTCAACCTTTGAGACTTCTCAGCTTCACTTAGGACAAAGACGGCAATTTCGGGCTTACCGTTTGTTGTTATCTCTTCTTCTTTATTTCTCCCAGATGCTGTAAGAAGCATTAACATCACAGGCGCCACCGAAGCTCACGTCATGGAAAACTTAAATTTATCTCTGCATATCCAAGGGAGGTAAGCAATAGGGGTATTTTTATTTTTTTTTAAGAAATCCAAAATATTTTCCCCAAGTTGTCCTCCTCCTTCTTCGAACCATAAAACCATAGAACCATACCGTTGTTAAGTGAAGCACTGCCATTGTTATAAAGTTAGTAGTAACTAGGTTGGGAAGGGGGAATCTGGCTTCCCCGTTGACTTTGCTCACCAAATAGGTCGCCAAAAGGGGAGCATGTGACACCCAGGACACTGCGACCGTCGTAACTGTGAGTCAGTTGCCGAGCGTCCGAATTTCGATCACGTGACCGTGGGGAGGCTGCAAAAGTTGTAACTCTGGAAAAACGGTCCTTTGTAACGGCCACTAAATGAACGGTTGTAATTCGAGGACTTGCCTGTATTTGAATCGACGGATCCGGGAACGGGCTCCAAAAATTTTAGCAATGGGTTCTCTGTACAGTTGCTCAATAGGCATGGCCACGATGGGCGTAGCCTACTCAGCCTCCTGCACCAGGGCTGAGGAGAGGGTGTTTTTGCCCTCCCCTACCTCCGGAAGTTTCTCACGAGCCTCCGGAAGGGTGAAAACGGCCTCCCTGGGCTCCGGAGGCTCTCTGGAAGCCAGAAACGGGCCCATTTCTGGCCTTCCCGAACTTCCGGGAGGCCCGTTTTCCACCCTTCCTGAGCCTCCATGCGCGCCCTGCACTTACCTGCATCCAAAACAGGCCATGCGGGGATTCCTGGGAGGGGCGGGGTGAAGTGGGCGGGGACAGCTAGGAGTGGGATTTGGGGGGGGGTTTCTCCAAACTGTGCAGAATCTTAGCTAGGGGGGTCTCCCGAACCCCTGCGAACCCCCAGCAGCCCCCCCCCGGATGGATCCCATCTTTATTTATTTTTTATTTGATTTATTTATTTTGTGAAAAGTTTACAATACAATAGAAATAAGAATAAACATAAGTTTAAATATAAGAAATAGGAACTAATATTTGGGGACAATAGGACAGGAACGGTAGGCATGATGGTGCACTTACGCACGCCCCTTACAGACCTCTTAGGAATGGGTATTCTCTCCCTTCCTTTCTCTCTTCCCGCCAATCTTTTCTCTCCTTCCTTCCTTCCTTCTCCTTCCCTGTTTTCCTTCCTTCCTTCCTTCTTTTATTTTTTATTTTATTTATTTATTTGATTTGTCAATCGCTTACAAGATAATAGGTATAAGTATAAACATGAGTAAGAATACAGGAAATAGGTTCAAATAAATGGGGGTAGTAGAACAGGGACGGTAGGCACGATGGGGCACTTATGCAGGCCCCTTACAGACCTCTTAGGAGGTGAGGTCAATAGTGGATAGTTTAAGGTTAAAAGTTTTGGGGGTTTGAGGATGTAACAACAGAGTCAGGTAGTGCATTCCAGGCAATGACCACTCAGTTGCTGAAGTCGTACTTTCTGCAATCCAGTTTGGAGCAGTTTACATTGAGTTTGTATCTGTTGTGTGCTCTTGTGTTGTTGCGGTTGAAGCTGAAGTAGTCATTGACTGGTAGGACATTGTAGCAGATAATTTTGTGTACTATGCTTAAGTCCAACCGTAGGCGGCATAGTTCAAGATTGTCCACTTAAGCTATCTTAGTTTGAGTGTCAGCAGAATCACACCTGTGGGCAATGCATAAGACAGGAGGGGAACTGACTGCTAACCTCCGGAGTTGTTAATCTTTGCAGTCCAATTCATTGCGGAGAAGGACAGAGTTCATCTTTTAATTCAGCTGAGCAAAGAGCAGCTCGGTTCTTATTTCAAAACATTCCAGCGCAGTCTTAAAAAAAATTAAGAAAAAGCAAGTTGGTCTCCAGGCAAAACATCGCTTCAAAAAATCATCAGCCAGAGATTGAAGACTTGGCATGTTGGAGCTGCCCTGCCCTTTGGGGAGGACAACAGGTGGTTATGAGTTATGACAACGGAGCCCAGAATTTATGTTGCCAGGCGAAATGATTGTTAAGCGAGTTTGCCCCATTTTACGACTTTTCTTGCCAGAGTCATTAAGTGAATCCTTGCAGTTGCTCAGTTGGTTACAACATGGTTGTTAAGTGAATCTGGCTTCTCCTCAGACTTTCCTTGTCCGAAGGTTGCAAAAAAGGGATCCCGTGATCCCGTCATAAATATGAACCATCATAAATATGCAATAGTCGTAAATATGTACCCATTGCCAAGCATCTGAATTTGGATCATGGGGATGTTGTGACAGTCATAAGTGTAAAAAATGATCCAAGTTCCTTTTTTTCAGTGCTGTTGTACACTTTGAATGGCCACTAAATGAACTGTTGTAAGTTGAGGGTTACCTGTATTGCAAATATAAACCCAGTTGTTGGAATAAGTTCAGGGATGGGATTCTACCGGTTCAGACCGGTTCTATTGAACCGCTTGTTATGATTCTCTGCAGTTCGGAGAACCGGCAAATCTGGTCCCGCCCCTCTTCACCTGCCCCTCCCCGCCCAGTCAGTCCTTATCATGCATGCGCGACATCGCGCACATGTTCAACATCACGGACTGCATTTTTCCCAGCCCAGTCACTCCTTAAGATTTTTCTTTTTCTTTTCCCTCCTGACGATCAGCTGTTCTCATGATCAGCTGTGTCAGGATCCCCCTGACTTTGCCCAGGAGGCTTCCCTGAGGCCCAGGAGGCAAAAAGGGATGCAGGGGGAGAGTTTGGGGGTGCGTCCCCCCACTCCATTTTTTGCCTTCCTGGGAGCAAAGACAATCCCCAGGAGGCTTCCCTGAGGCCCAGAAGGCCCCAAAACAGGTGGGAGGGATGCAAAGAAGAAGAAGAGGAAGAGGAGGAGGAGGAGGAGGAGGAGGAGGAGGAGGAGGAGGAGGAGGAGGAGGAGGCAGCCATGCCTATCCAATCACTTGGCCATGCTCACCTAGCCACGGCCACAGAACCGGTTGTTAAAAAATTTGAATCCCACTACTGGATAAGTTGACCCGATGCTTTCTCAATGCTTCGTCCTGCCAATGTAGGCAAGATTCTGTCTGTAGGTGAGGAACAATAACGAAAATTGCTTGGAAGAATCACAATGTGTTGTTGTTGTTGTTATTATTATTATTATTATTATTATTATTATTATTATTATTATTATT
>NW_020717206.1:0-11352 GCF_900518725.1 Notechis scutatus | reverse complement strand
GGGAGAGAGGGAGAGAGGGGAGGAGAGGGGAGGAGAGAGAGGGGAAGGAGAGAGGGGGAGAGAGAGGGAGGGAGGGAGATGCTGCAATCATGGGACTGAGATTTGGTCCTGCCCTCTGGTGGCTAAAAAGACAGATTCGCACTCCTTTCCCGTGTTACATTCATGGTCAAGAGGAAAGGGAAAGTTCTGGTCGTCTCATCGGTCTCCTTGGGGCTGTTTTTCAGCAAGGGTGTAGAAATGGGTTGTTGTGGCTTTCTTCCCGTCTAGTCTATCCCTCAACAGGGTCTTCTGGGTCCCCTCTAGCCCTGAGGCTCTTTGTCTTTTCTTTCTGCAAACTCGGAGGGCTTCCCTCATGCTGTCAGAGTGGGGGGAGGACAAGTGTGATGACCCAGAGTGTAACACAAACGTAACAAAATCCAAAATGTAAATAAATGTCCTTTAATGCCTCCAACTTGGCCCCACTGTTCAATAATTCTCAGTTGGAGATAAAACATATTCAAAAATAGTCTTCAAAAGAAAGAAATACAGACTGAACTTAATGAGCAGATAGAGGTGAAATAAAAAACCAAAACAAACTACAATGATTAAATTTCCACAACGGAACAGGAGAAGTATTTACCAAATTCAAGGAGATAACAAGGCACGGTCTGTTGGAAGGACGCCAACCAAGATAACTTCAGACCAAAATAAAACACGCTTTGTTTCCAGTGTTTTCCAGTACGCAGGTCCAAACTCTTATTCAGTTGTTACAGCTGCAGCCCATGAAGAGGATCAAGGCCCTCTCCTCCCCAGTAGACCACGTCTTTCCCTTATCCTCTCCTCCCTGCGTGCCCTAGGATGGGGAGGGGATGAGCCTGGGTCCTCCTCTGACTCCTCAGCCCTTCCCCAGCCTCCTCCACAACCTCCGGAGCCACAGCTCCACTCCCTGTTGGCTGTTCCTCCTCTCCCTCAGAGTCAGTCTCCACCAGGGGCAGGACAGGATGACAGCAGTTATTTATTTTATTTGATTGACAAATCAAATCAAATAAATAAATGCTGTCATCCCCCCCCCTGCTCCAACACCTCCTTCATGTGCATGGATGGTGATGCTGGGATGACAACGTAAGAGTTTTGCTAGTAATTTTTGGACTGGTGTGTTTCATTGTTTGGATATTGCTGTTCAATCATTGTATACATTTTTTTAAAAAAATCTTATACATCCATTCCAGAGAGAAAACTAAAGAAGTTATGATGTCACAGCATCCCAATTAATCAGAACTGTATTCCAGGATGCAGTCTTTCTTACTTTCCTTTCTCTCTCTCTTTCTTCCTTCCATTTCTTTTTCTCTCTTTCCTTTTCTTTCCTTCTTTATTTTCCTTCTTTCCTCTTTCTTTTCTTTTTTTCTTTCTCTATGAACCTCTTTTTCTCTTTAATTCCTTTTCTCTCTCCTCTCCTTTCATTTCCCCCTTTTTCCTTCCTTCCTCCCTCGCTTCCTTCCTTCCTTCATTTATTCCCCTCCCTCCCTTTTTCTTTCTTTCTTTTCTCACTTTTTCTCCATCCATTCAACATATTCTTTTTGGGTGGGTGGGTGTGTCTCTTTCCAGGGGCTCATAAAAAAATGCATGTGCTCCTAAGGCCAATAATTTGAATTATCTTTATTTTGTGCCAGTCTGTATTGATGCCTGCAGCAGTGACCTATTCAATAGCAATTACAATATATAATATTCCCATTTACAACAGGAACTTCCCTGAATTATGATTTAAATTAAAGTCAGGTGGGAATATCAGATGTTTTACGAGGAATGGAGAGAACTAAACACCACACCACAGATCAAATTCAGTTCCACCAGCTATTGAATACTCGCGTACAGTACGTGCAGAAGAGGATTATGAGAACAAAGAGTTGTTAAGTATTAAAACAGTGTGTCTTTTGCCTTGACACAGTAAAGTCAATACAATTGCAGAGGCTTCTAATGTAGGCAATGTTATGTAATGCCACACTCATTTTGAGACACCAAGCACAAGACAAATTGAGTTGGCGGTCTGCTATTCCCCTTCACACCCTGCTGTATGATGCATGTTTCAATCTGACACCACTCAAAAGAGAAAAAAGATTTAATGGTTGACCATCTTTAGTTCAAGATTGCTATTAAATACCATGACTATTGAGCTACAATAGTCTTTAAGAGCAGATTTACAGCTTAATATATCAGCTATTTATTGATGTGGGAGGGGAGGGGATCCTAAAAACAAACAGAAATCACTAATCAGCCCGTCACTAATTAATCAAACAGCTGCTTCAATAGAGAAAGAAGAAGATAGTTCCTTGTAGTTGATTTGTGCAAGTTGGTGATGTATTTCCTTTGGCAATATACATGTACATGTACATATACACATACATATACATACATACATACATACATACATACATACATACATACATGGGGGGGAGGGAGACAGAGAACGAGAGGGAAAAGGAGAGGGAGAGAGAGAGGGAGAAGGAGAGAGAGAGAACAAGAGGGAACAAGTGAAGGAGACGGAGAGAGAGGAGAGGGAAAAGAAGGAGAGGGAGAAGGAGAAGAAGAGAGAAGAGGAAGAGAGAGGAAGAGAGGGAGAGGGAGAAGAAGGAGAGGGAGAGGATTATGGTTGAGAAATGTTGATTTCAAAGTGTAACTCCCTGGCAGAGCTGTCTGTGGTCCTGATGATGATTCGCTTAACAATGCAGTGATTCCCTAACAACTAAAATCTGGCATGACTTAACAACCCCCTTGCTTAGCAACAGAAATTCTTGTTCCAACTGGGGTCGTATTTCAAGGATTTCATGTAATGCCTCCAAAGTTTCATTTCTAGTAACATCATATCCATATCCATGACACATTTTTGGGAACGAATATGGAAGTGGTGCTTGGTTTTTCGTCAACTTCCAGAACAGATCTTCTAAAAGTCGGTGTTTGGTATGTCCATGATGTGTGCAGTCCAGATTCTTTCCAACATCCAACTGAGGTGGATTTTTGGCAAGTTCAATGTTAGATTTGTTTGGGTTATTTCTTTTTGGACACGATTTTTTTTTTGTTTTGTTTCTGTTACAGTTGGATATGTGTTTTCCAATTTCTTTTGTTTTGCATTTTATCCTTGTTGATAACACATTATTTAGATTTAGATTTATACTTATATATAAAGTCAGTGTTCAGTATTCCATGATGAGTACAATCCAAATAATCCATTATCATCCATGACATTTTCTTGGGAACATATGGAAGTGGCTTGCTTGTGATGTTTGGGTTATTTCTTTTTGAACACATTTTTTTGGTTTCTGTTACTGTTGGATATATGTTTTCCTGTTTCCCTTTTTGCATTTTATTCTTGTTGATAAATATATACAGTATATAAATCAGTGTTCAGTACTTCTATGATGAGTACATTCCAAATAATGTGTTATTGTAATGATGTCGCTATACAAAACACCAAACTTGCCAGGATAATGGAAAAGCTTTGAGTTCTTCTAATGACACATAATGTTGCAGCTAATCGATATTTTTGTACATGTTTCTTGCTTTCTGAGGGGCGTATCCATCACCTTGAACCCTGCCTTCAGCTGTTCTTCTCCCATTCCATCTCAGGGATGGGTAATTGAAGAGCGTATTATAACTTCACGCATGTGATGGATCAGAAGGCCAAACCATTAAGGAGCCTGATCAGGATATTCAATTTCCTCTCGAGCTCTGAATAACACGGCAGAGAAAACAAACCTTAATAGATCTCCAAGGATACTTGATGGGTCCAGAAAGCCATTAAATCCAGAGAAATCACTACTTCATATGTTAAGTGTGCATTTTGTTAGAAAAACAGAAAAGAGGGGAAGGAGAGGGGAAAAAATGTCCCTCAAGAAGAAAATGTGGGCTCGGTTTCTTATATCTAAGATCTGGACTTTAAAAACCAAAATCCCCCCACCCAAAAAATGATTTCATCATGATCAAACTCCAACGTTGCAGTTGGAATATTCTTTTTAAAAAATGCTTTTAAATGGTCAAATGCAACTGGCCCCCAAAACAGTCATTTTTCTCTAGATCAGGGAAGTCCAAGTTCAGCAACTTTAAGACTTCAATTCCCAGAATTCTTTGTGAAAAATGATCATATCATTTTTTTTTGTGCCATTGTAATTTCGAATGGTCACTAAACAAACTGTTTTTAAGTCAAGGACTACCTGTCCCATCCCTTGCCAATAGAGCCCAACAAATCAACGCAATCCTTACCACCCTGAGCTAAGTTACATTAAACCCTTCCTTTGTGGCTTGGAAGACCAACAGAATAGAGTTGGAAGGGACCTTGTAGGTCATCTAGTCCAACCCCCTGCCCAAGCAGGAGACCCTACAACCATTTCTGACAGATGGCAGTCCAGTTTCTTCTTGAACGCATCCAGGGATGAAGCTCCCACAACTTTCAAAGGCAACTTCTGTTCCATCAGTTGATTGTTCTCCCTGTCAGAAAATTTCTCCTTATTTCCAGGTTAAATCTCTCCTTGATCAGTTTCCATTCATTATTCCTTGTCTGGCCTTCGGGTGCCTTGGAAAATAGCTTGACCCCTTTCTCCTCTCTGTGGCAGCCCCTCAAATATTGGAAGATGCCATCCTGTCTCCCCTTGTCCTTCTCTTCACTAGACTAGCCAGGCCCAGTTTCTGCAGCCATTCTTCATACGGTTTTAGACTCCAGTCCCCTAATCGTCCTGGTTGTTCAAGCAGGGAGAATTGAAGGGAAGGGGAGAAAAATAGTGATTGAATAATGCTTGATATAGCCTTTCTCTGAAATATAACAACATAACAACAACAGCCTTCTGCCAAAGGTCCCTATGCAGTCCAGGTTGCCCGGCTGTGTCCTTTCACACTGCAGATGCGGTGACCTAGCCTTGTTTCTCTGACACCTTCTCTGAGGCGAGAGACAAGAGCTTTTCAAGAAGAATGCAATCCTCCCCACTCTCATTTCAAGACTGTGTGGTCAGGAAAGGACACACCTGCTGAAATGGCACCAAAACTAATACGTTTGTGGCACGGTGAAAACAATTATTGGATTGCCACAATATGTGTTATCGTGGAAGAGATTCGCGGGTACATGACAGTCACATCTGGTATCGCTCAGGTTCTAGTCGTGAATTCATCGGTGACACCAGGAAATATTGATAAGGATGACGCGCTTATCTAGGCGCCAGACTAGAAAGTGGGAGACTGTTAGTTCTAGACCTGCCTTAGCCATGAAAGCCAGCTGTCCGGTTGCTGGGTGGGCGTGGCCATGGTGGGCGTGGCTTACCAGAACTTCCTGTTTCCAGTTTCCGGTAGGCCTCCAGATCACGGGGGAGGCCGTTTTCACTTCCCCAAGGGTCCGGGCCCCTCAAAGGGTGAAAACAGCCTCCCCCGGGCTTTGAAGGCCCTCCGGAAGCTGGAAACGGGCCCAGACTTTCGGACTTCCAGTACTTCTGGGAGGCCCATGTTCCCCCTCCCAGAGCCTCCGCGTGGACCCTGCACATCATCTCCATCGAAAATGGGCCACGTGGAGACTCCTGGGAGGGGAGGGGCAGGGTGAGCGGGGCCAGCCGGTCAGTTGAAATACCGGTTCAGTGACCCAGGTGTAACTTTAACATCCGGTTCGCCTGAACCAGTCCGAACCGGTAGAATCCCACCCCTGAGAATCTGTTTTTGCACCGGGGTTAGTGAGGTGTCGTCGGCCAGGCATCACCCTTGGTGTCCGGGACAAATACCTGCACATCTGACTTGTTGAACGAGATTGCAAAGTGTATTTGATCCTGGAGGGATTGGCAAAACACGCCGTGCTGTAAAATGTCTGCAGTCTAGACAGATTCCTGGCAGATAATCGATCTGAGCAGTTCATAAACTGATTATTATTTCATCAAGGCAAAGTAATTCATGTCTATCATGGTACTGTGGTGCCAAGTCACACTCTCAAATAAGCCTCCAATCTACAACTCTGCCTTTCAGACCAGGGTTAATATTTCCCCGAGCAAATTGCATGAATGAAGGTAATTTTCTGGCTGAAAGGACATTTTCTTAAAGAAGAAGTGTTCAAACTTATCGGCCTCTGGTGCATTTCGCAGTTCTGAAGATGAGATTTGGGGTTTGCTGTTTTGCGAACGTGGTCTGAGTACAGGTTGAAATCCCTTCATGAAGAGTAGGTCTATTTAGATATGCACTTGAGTTGGACCATGTTTATAAAAGAAACGATTACGGTATTCCTGACCAGTGGGAACAATGAATCAGTGGAAAGGCTTGGCTCCAGAACAGAGATGGTATTCAGCCAGTTCTGACCAGTTCTGGAGAACTGGTAGCAGAAACTTTGAATCGTTTGGAGAACCAGAAAATATTGCCTCTGACTGGCCCCACCAATCCCGTCTCTTCTCCGCCGCCCATTGAGTCCCAGCTGATTGGCTGGGTCTCCTTTGGTTGCCCTGCACAGGAGAATGGAGCTGGAAAGTAGGTTAGTGGGGTGGGGAGGGAACGGAGATTTTGCAGTATCCTTCCCCTGCCACGCCCACCAAGCTTTTGAACTTCAAACTCCATGCTTTTGAACTTCTCCCTTTCCCAGTGAAAAATATGATGGTCCGTGTCATTCTGTTAATTAATTTTATTTTGGACACAGGCCAGCAAAGACATTAAGTAGATAACAATTCTGCCAGATATAGACTTCACCGGCTGCATTTTTTTTTTTTTTAAATTGGAAGACTTCTAGATGGATTTGGTCCGCCGTTTATTCAAAACTGCAGTGACGAATGTCTTCACCCATTGTGGATTTTGGCAGGCGTTGTGACGGCGGAGGCTTCAGCGGACAAAAGGCTGACTCATGGCCAAACAGCTGGAAGGGTTTCTTTAGCAAGCAGGGAGAATTAGCAAGGAGTCCAGCGCTTTTCATTCACAAATCAAGGTTGTCCTTCTGGAAGACGGATGAATGGGGAAATTGGCAGGACCTTCTCTGTTTTCCAGGGTTTGGAGCTATCTGTGGAGCAAATTCTTTGAGTGAGAGCAAAGCTCGCCTCCATGGTGTCACGGCAAGAGAAACTGCCCTCATTAAGGTGGTTTTTGTAAAAGGCTGGTAAATTATATTAATACCGTTCCCTTGACTGTAACTCAGCGAAGCTGCAGGGGGTGTGCTTTCCCAACCAGCGGTAAAATACCGAAATGCAAATGAGATTACAAACAAGCATTAAATTCCTTTTGTGGGGCTTCCAAAGGCTGAGGAAAGTTTCTGGGCAGAACTTTGAAGAGCACGGATCGTCTCCTGTGACCTTGGATGATGGGAGGTGACGGAACCGAAGGGACGTGGCTCGCTGGGGAAAGGTGTGACGTTGTTATTCAAATGGGGAGGAGGAAGGCAGGGAAACCCCAAACAACGGGGCGGAGAAAGCCAGCAGTGAAGTGGCCCCCATTTCTTCTGTTGATGTAAGTCGGTGGCATCTGGGATGGGTGTTGATGTTACGGATGATATAACCCAAGGAGGAGCTGCTGATCCAGTTCTACAGAGGAATGACTGAGTCTGTCATCTGCACCTCTATAACTGTCTGGTTTGGTTCTGCAACCCAACGAGACAGACACAGACTTCAGAGGATAATTAGGACTGCAGAAAAAACAATGGCTACCAACCTGCCTTCCATGGAGGACCTGTATACTGCACGAGTCAAAAAGAGGGCTGTGAAAATATCTACGGACCCCTCACATCCTGGACATAAACTGTTTCAACTCCTACCCTCAAAACGACGCTATAGAGCACTGCACACCAGAACAACCAGACACAAGGATGTTTTTCCCCCAAACGCCATCACTCTGCTAAACAAATAATTCCCTCAACACTGTCCAACTATTTACAAAGTCTGCACTACTATTACTATTAATCTTCTCATCACTCCTTATCGCCCATCCCCTCCCACTTGTGACTGTATGACTGTAACTTTGTCGCTTGTGTCTTTACGATTTATATTGACTGTTTCCTCGTATGATTTGATTGCTTATTGTATCCTATGACTATCATTAAGTGTTGTGTCTTATGATTCTTGACTCTTGGTGAATGTATCTTTTCTTTTATGTACACTGAGAGCATTTGCACCAAAGACAAATTCCTTGTGTGTCCAGTCACATTTGGCCAATAAAGAATTCTATTACCTAGTTTGGCCATGAAAGGTCTGCAAGAAAACCACGGAACTTAGAGAGCGCCAAGGACCCCTTATTCCTTCTCTCCACAAATGCCATTCCATTGCAGGACTGACCATGTTACCTAGTTTGGTCATGAAACATCTGCAAGAAAACCACCAAGCTCAGAGAACACCAAGGACTCCGGAGTTCAATCTGAGTTACAAATATGTTCTATGTGGTGGGTGTTTATTGCCAGACGAGGCTGTGAACTGAGATCGACTATTGACCCAGTTGCAAGATTGGGTTAGAAATGAGGATAGGAGAACAACAGGCTTAGACAGAAGGAGTGGTCCAAAGTCACCCAGCCAGCGTTTGTGCTTAAAGCAAGACTAGAACTCACAATCTCCTGGTGATTGGCCCAAAGTCACCCAGCTGGCTTTCATGCCCAAGGCAAGACTAGAACTCACAGTCTTCTGCTTTCTAGCCTGATAATATGCATCATCATATTAACATTATACAATATGCTACACTTCAATTCTCCGGTTCCTTCAGGCATGTTTGATGAGAATTGGACCCAAAGCTTCTCTTCTGGATGGAGAACATCAGCTGAACAGAATCCTTACAGGGTAACAGGATGCTAAAGAGAGGGGCAAATAGGCAGATTTATTTTGCAAAGCCACATTGATACCTATTGCTTGTCTCGCTTTAGCACGAGGTCAAACTCCCCTTCTTCTAATGACAAGGCATTGTATCTGCTCCCCTAAGGAACTGCACCCCAAAATAGAACATTGAACCTTTGAAAGAGCTTCTTGCTAAAGCTTGATTTGGTCAGGGGTTGCTGAATATACGTGTGGATGCATTGATTTGCATCCCATCCAGCGACTGGTAACAGTTCATTGAGCACTGTTAAAAATCTTTACCCTCCTTGGAAGTAAGTTAATTTTTGTTCTGTGCATCCCATTAAACAGGGAAGGGCGTTGCAATGAACTTCCAGATCAAGTTCTGCAAGTAAACAATTTCGGCTGGTTGCAGCCCAGATGGCTTCTTGCGAGCATGCTAAGAAAAGCTGTTTTAATTATTGTAATGAGAGATGCCAGTACGAGTCAAAGAGTGGAGAATAATGTGATTCATTAAGTGCTTCATGAATAATTAGTTAATGTTTAGAGGTGGCTGCAAACATAGAAAGTACGTTCCGCGGCACTAGGCTAAATGCCCTTATTTTTGACTGCCAAAGCAAGTCAACGAGAAAGTTATTATTGTTCAGGGAAAGAATTATTGTGTTATGTGCTATGAAAATATAGGAATTATTTTGCTTTAGGCTCGAGTGATTTACCTAAGCTTATATCCCAAAGGTTCCAAATCCTATCAACCCCTTCAGTAATAAAGTAAAGTGCCATTCTTCTTTCTCATATTAGAGGAGGAAGAGGAAGGGAAACAAGGAAGGAGGAGGAAGAGGAGGAGGAGGAGGAGGAGGAGGAGGAGGAGGAGGAAGGAGAAGAAGAAGAAGAAGAAGAAGAAGAAGAAGAAGAAGAAGAAGAAGAAGAAGAAGAAGAAGAAGAAGAAGAAGAAGAAGAAGAAGAAGAAGAAGAAGAAGAAGAAGAAGAAGAAGAAGAAGAAGAAGAAGAAGAAGAAGAAGAAGAAGAAATTTAACCATCTTTCTTGAATGCAAAGTTTTAAAACGGGGTTAGATTTTGCTATCATGCACACCCAGCCAACACATCAATCATTAAAACGGAAGGAACCTGCTTTCTGGCAGTAAGAAAACAACTCTATTAAACAGGAGAGCAAAAATTCTTAAGAAAGCAGGATTGTGGGAAAAACCCTGCAGGGAAGACAGTGTGTGTGTGAGTGAGACAGAGAGGGGGGGGGGGAGAATTATGTTGCCACGATTCTGCTACAGATGTGGGAGGGAGGTTATGCTAGTATAAATCTAAAACAGGATAATAAAAGCTATAACTTAATATCTGTTCCCGAAATTAACACTGCTGCTTTTTTCTTTTTTGCCCAAACAGGGAACTATCATTATTCTTTTTTCCTTTCCTTTCCTTTATTTCTCTCTCTCTCTCTCTCTCTGTGTGTGTGTGTGTGTGTGTGTGTGTAAGCGTGACTATGAGGGAAGAAGGTTGCTGCATTCTGCTTTGATCCCTCACGATAACCCATCAGTTAAAAATACAGCGTAATGGAATACGTCCAGAAACTGCGAGAAATCACTGAATCATCCTCTTTCAAATCAAAAGTGCTCTGGCATTAAACAGTGTTCTGAGAGAAATTCCCAGAGAAGCTGCATTTAATTTGCATGAAGCTTGTCACTTACTTTCCATGTTTGCTGCTTAGGGATTTTGCTGTTCAGATTCCCCTCCGGGTCTCCGTTTTTGCAAATTCAAAATTCCTGCAGGGCAAGTCCAATTCAAGTTCAGTAACAAAAGGGGCAGCAGCCTTCCCAAGATATTGGATGTATTTCATTTATTTTTGGAAGGAGAAATACGTCCAAGCCTTCGCCAATCTTTCTTTAAAAGGGGAGGAAAGAATGGCTTACCACCCTTCTGGTGATGTTATTCCATCACCAGCCTGCATGCATCTGATAAAGTCAGTCATGAAATGCATCAGTGTTGATAACTGTCAGCCTAGTCCAGGCAAAAGGAATACTACAAGTAGTCCTCAACTTATAACAGATTGTGTAGGGGGGACAGGATAGCAGTGTTCCAATATTTGAGGGGCTGCCCCAAAGAAGAGGGAGTCAAGCTATTCTCCAAAGCACCAGAAGGCAGGACAAGAAGCAACAGATGGAAACTCACCAAGGAGAGAAGCAACCTAGAACCAAGGAGAGATATCCTGACAGGGAGAACAATGAATCAGTGGAACAACTTGCCACCAGAAGTTGTGAATGCTCCAACACTGGAAGTTTTTTTAAAAGATGTTGGATAACCATTGGTCTGAAGTGGTGTAAGGTTTCCTGCCTAAGCAGAGGGGTTAGAAGACTAGAAGACCTCCAAGATCCCTTCCAACTCTGTTTATTCTACTCTACTCTACTCTACTCTATTCCAATCTATTCTATTCTATTCTATTCTATTCTATTCTATTCTACTCTATATTCTATTCTTAATAGATTCTATTCTACTCTATTCTATTCCCAATCTATTCTATTCTACTCTATATTCTATTCTATTCTTAATAGATTCTTTTCTTTTCTATTCTGTTCTACTCTATGTTACTCTACTCTATTCCAATATATTCTATTCTATT
>NW_020717205.1:149961-164712 GCF_900518725.1 Notechis scutatus | reverse complement strand
ATCTATCTATCTATCTATCTATCTATCTATCTATCTATCTATCTATCTATCTATCATCTGTCTATCTATCTATCATCTGTCTGTCTATCTATCTATCTATCTATCTATCTATCTATCTATCTATCTATCAGCAGAGTTGGAAGGGACCTGAGAGATCTTCTAGTCCAACCTCTGCTTAGGCAAGAAACTCTACATCACTTCAGACAAATCAATCATCCCCTCTTTCTCTTATCTAATCATATCATATCTGTCATTTAGGTTGTACATACTTGTAATAAATAAATAAAATGAAACCCTAGCAAACAATGGCTTTACTTAATGACTGCAGCATTCATTTTAGGACTGCCCCGTTTGCTGAACGAGTACTACATGTCATAAAATCAGCTTTATGACTGTCAACAACATATATGAAAAAAATAGGCGGCCTCCCTTAAGGGTCGTTATGTTGTGGACTACCTATAATTTTCTCCATTTGTAATTCTGGACAAAAGAAACAAACACGTAAAAAGTCTGCAAATCTTCATTTTTATTTTATTTATTCCATTTCTGTGGCCGCCCAATTCAACCGAACGATTCTGCGCAATTCAGGTAACGTTAGCTGCACTCTTCTGCATCTTAAAAAAGGCACCAATTTGCTTCTCACAGTTCAGTCCTCACACTCACACACAAACACACCCTGCAAAGACCCACAAAGAGGAGGCTGCAGCAAGCAGAGAGGCCTATTGTAACTCCAGAGTTTAAAAAAAAAAATAGCCAGTATAAAATAACTGCTGTGAAGAACATCAGAAGCAATTTCTTTCTACACAGGGAGTCCTTAAGACTACTGCTGAGGACAAATTTCCATTGCTAAGTGAGACAATTAAGTGAGCTTTGCCCCATTTTATGAACTTTCTCGTCCCAGTCATTAAGTGAATCACTGCACTTGTTAAGTGAGAAACGTGGTTATTGTGAATCTGGCTTCCCCAATGACTTTGCTTGTCAGAAAGTCACAAAAGGGGATCACGCTGGGACCGTCGTAACTATGAATCAGTTGCCAAGTGTTGGAATTACATGAATGCTACAATGGTTGGAAGTGTGAAAAATGGTCGTAATTCACTTTTTCCCAGTGCCGTTTAACTTTGGACGGTGACTAAACAAATTGTTGTAAGCCGAGGACTAATTGTATATCTTCCTTTATCTTTTTTCTTATTGCACTTTTAACTTTTCCTGTTGAATCTTTTTCCTCTGTTTTCACAGTTCTATCTTAGTTTATATTCATTCTTGTTACTGTCCTTAAAAAGTTTCATAAATATTATACAGTTCTTATTCATACCTTTTTGTTATTTCTCCTTTTGTCCTTGTTTCCTGTTTTAGTTTATATTCAGTCTTACCATTAAAATGTTTAATAAAAATATACAGCTATATATTAAAAAAGTGAATGCCGGCTTATTCATAAAAACTTTTTCTATTATTTCTTTTTTTGTTTCCTCTGTTCTATTTGAGTTTGTATTCATTCTTATAGTTCTTAAAGTGTGTGCGTGTAATCTATCATTGATCTTTATTCAGTCTATTTATCGATCTGTGTCTGTCTCTATCATCTCTTTAATCTGTCTATCTATCTTTAATCTATCATCTATCTTTAATCTGTCTCTATCTATCTGCATCACATTTTAGGGATGATTAGAATTTAAATTAAATAGAACAGAGGAAACCACACACACACACACACTTTTTAAAAAAAGGAACATCCAAGCTAATTACAGATATCTTAATTCATAAACACTTTTTTCGTTACTTCTCTTTCTGTTTCCTCTGTTCTATTTTAGTTCACATTTCTTCCTATTATAATTCTCACATTTTTTAAAAATAACGTATAAAATTTGTTTATGTGTGTGTGTGTATATGTATGGTATTCAGCTTTGTTTGGGTATTTTCCCACATCATTATGGTTGTGCTTTTAAAGTTGTAGCGATGTTTCAGCAGAATCTCATCTGCCATCATCAGGCTTCTGTATAGTGTTCATCTGTGAGTCAGACTTTCATAGCCATTTCTGTTTTAAATTTGGTGCTGGCCTATTGCTGTGCCAGAATGGTTTTTTTCTTCATCTTGATTGGTTGGGAGTCTTGGTCTGTGTTTATTGGTCTTGGAGTTTGGTGTGTTCTGCTTGATTGATGTTTCTAATATCTTCTGTCTGTTTTGTGGCTTTTTTTTTGGTCTTGATTGGCTGGCAACATTGTGTTCCTGTATTGGAGGCTTTTAGTGCAGCTTGGCTCCGAGTAAACAGACGACTATCGTTTATTAGGAAGCTAGGTTTCATCTGGGTGCCTGGTTGGGGTGTGTTTGACCTGGAGGTATCAGGGGGGATCTGTTTGTGCCCAGGTGTTTGCCTGGCTAGTGGTGTGGAGATACATACATACATACATACATGTATGTATGTATGTATGTATGTATGTATGTATGTATGCATAAAAAAGGAATATCCAGGCCAAACACAGAGTCCTTCTTTCCTGCAAGATTCCAGCCCAGGTCATCCATGAATTCCTGAGAGAAGAGGCTGAATCTTGAGAGGCGGGTCCCTTGGTCAGTGCTCTGCAGAAGCAACCAGGACGTCTCTTCCAGGTCAGCAGTGACCCCCCCAGAGTGGGTCAAGAGGAGGAAAGCTGCTGCAGGAGCTGGATGATCTTCTTGGGTGTCTTGGGAGGGCAGGTCTGAGAGCCCTGGAGATACTGCTGGGCGTAGAGACAGAGGTTGCGGGCAAACACCGGTTCCACCTAGAGAGCAGGCAGAAAGGAAGAGAAAGCCATTCCAGATGTGTCTTCAAGCTTCTCCAGGGCTCAGAAGTTGCATCCTACTGTGTTTCCCTGAAAATAAGACCCTGTCTTATATATATTTTTTGCCACCCAAAAAAGTACCAGGTCTTATTTTCAGGAGATGTCGGCCACTGACTAACTTCTCTTGCATGCATCGGCCCCCGGCCCCCTTTTCTCTCTCAGAGGCCTTCAGGAACTTCTTCTTCTGCAGCCGGCAAGGCTTTCCTGAAGGCCTCTGCATCCCATAACTGAGCTCTGGATCGATCCAGAGCTTTGTTCTCAGCTACAGAGGCCTTCACGGAAGCCTGGCCACCCTTGCCGGCTGCAGAGGAAATGAGCCGGCGAGGCAGGTGTCGGGGTGTGCGAGGCCTGGCTACACCTGTCCAAAGGTAAGTAGTAGGGCAGCTCTACTCCCTCCATCCCCACCCTAGCTTAATTTTTACCTGTGCACCTTGGAGCGTGTGTGTATATGTGTAAATTAGGGCTTATTTTGGAGACCGCAATGGAGCCTGCTATCAGGGCTCCAATAAATCCACCCCCATTCAAATTATAAGTCTCTAGCCATATCTCTCAGAGTTTCAAAAAAAAAAAAAAAGATTAGGAGTGACCATGTCGGCGTTACCTGGGTGCAGCCGACTCTGAGACACATCATTCATTTCCCTCTTTGACTCTATAGTCTTCCCCCTCCACCCACCCTCTGGATGTATATTCTCCAATGGGACACAACCATAGCCAAGAGTCATCAATCATGCTGTCGGCTATGGAAGCCATCTTCCACGCTGCCACCTAGCCTGAGAAAGTGGGAGGGGTGTGTGTGTGTGATTTCAATCGAGCAGTTCTAAGTAGACAAAATAAAATCCTTTTCTTAGTTCGAGGTTCTTAAGTGTGGCACAGCAGAGAAAAAGGATCTTTCGCTGGGGCAGATTGTGACCGGTCCATGGGATGTGATGATGGGAGAAAAGGGGAAGGGATTGTAGTTTGGGACATTGCGGGAAGTCTGGGAAACTTTTAGTTTTGAGATTCCACAGATGTGCCAGGTGCTATTCTAATAAAGGTACTTTTGAGATTATGCTTGGAGTTACTGAGGGGAATGGAACGCTGACATTATCTTGAAACTCTGAGACAAGCATAATCTCAAAAGCACCTTTATCAGAGGTACCTTGTCAGAGGCTACGTCGGTAAAAAGTTGGGATGTACATGCAGATAAGATTGATTAACCAATTCCATAATGAATTTCCTGACAAACCAAAGGGTCCCCTTGGAGGGGGGAGAGGGGGTTAAGGGCATTAACCCCTGGTTGTGTTTGGTTTATTATCTCTTTTAGGAGGTGAACTTCTCAAGGGGGGACGCCTGTCAGCTTTGGAATCTATATGCCACATTGCCACGCTCTCCAGTAATATTCTTGCGTGCCAACAGCTTTGGCTCCCTAGCAATTATCTGAAACATTTAAGGAATGCACTGCTTTCCCCCACTCCCTTTCTGCTGGCAACTAAAAAAACCCCAAAGAAGACACCTACCCCATTACAGTTATTAGTGGTTACAGTTGTAAACTGGGCTCACTCACGCGACCGACTCAATTTTACAACCTTTTTTGTGATGGTCGTTAAGTGAATCTTTAAGTCTTTACTGGTCTTTAAGTGAGCCCATTGTTTGCTATGGGGTGATTTTGCTGAAAACCTTAAAAGAAATGCTGATTTTTTTTGGCCAAAATGTTGCAAATCCGTGTCATAAACGCAGATTAGTCATTGCCAAGTGTCCAGAATATGATCATGTGACTGCAGGGGGAGGGGCGGCCATCAGAATTGGGTTGGAAGCCCCTTATGGAGTGGTCCCTAGTTATTTCAAATGGTTGCTAAGCAACCGGTTGCAAATCAAGGACTACCTACATAGAATCCCTTCCATGAAACGCTTGGTGGCTCCTGAGACTAACTTTGTGACAGCTGTCTTGCCATTGGCCGAGCAGGCACGAACAGTAGCCAATCACTGCTTGAGAAACATGTTCCTTAAAGTCTGCCGGGGCAGCGAGTTGTGCAATAGAGAGAGAGGCCTGGATTTTTTTTGAGCCTCTCTTTCTCTCCAGCTCTGTATCCAGGAGGATCGGAGAAGTAAAAATGGGGCCATGGACATGTGTTAGATCAGGGGTGTCAAACTCAAATTCATCGGGGGCCGCATCAGCAGTTTGGTCCCCATCAAAGGGCCGGTTGTATCTGTAGGTCTATGTGTCCACTCTTTATTATCATAAATTAATGTCACTGCATTCAATTATTACTGTTTTTTGTAATAATGTAAGTAATAACTAGCTCTGAAAGCAGAAACATAGTCAGAATAATGACAAGTAGATATTCAAATGTACAATTATTGTACAATGTATTGAAAAATGTTTTTTGGTAACAAACATTATTTTTTTTTTAAACATACAAATATTGCCAAACACTGTTTATTAAACATATGGAAAACACAAGGCATTACCTTTTTTTTAACTTTTATAGTGCCCAGCCATGTGCCCCCTTTTAAAGTGCCCAGCCATGTGCCCCCTTTTAAAGTGCCCAGCCATCTGCCCCCTTTTATAGTGCCCAGCCATCTGCCCCCTTTTATAGTGCCCAGCCATCTGCCCCCTCCATTTACTTTACTTACCTTTTACTTCTTTCTTTCTTTTACTTCTTTCTTCTTGCTCCTCTCCGCGGCGTCCGCGCGCTCCTCTGATCCCTGGAGATGTCGGGCGGACGTCATGTGATGACGTCACGTCCGACACCCAGGGAGCAGTGCGGGGCAGGAAGAAGTCGGGCCAGGTCCCGGAAGGTAAGTAAATTTTTTTTTTTTTTTAACTTGAGCCATTTTTAAAATGAATTTACTCCGTGCAGGCACGGAGTAAATTCATTGAAAAAAAAAAGGGGGAGGCTGCAAGGTTGGCGGCGGCACCGCGGGCCATCAGACGAGGTCTGGCGGGCCGGATTTGGCCCGCGGGCCTTGTGTTTGACACCCCTGTGTTAGATGTTTCTTCAACACAACTCATTGGATGGAGTTACCTGAACCCTGAGTGTTCAGGGTTTGGGGATGAACTGGTCACTCCACTGACCCTCTTTGATGTCTGCGCAATTCACAAACCCTCCATTAAAACCTGGTTAAATCACAAAAGATGATGGTGCAACGGGACCCCTCCGTGGTCACCAAAATATTCACCTCTGCCGTGATGAATCTGTGGAGCTGCTGGTTGGGAACGGGTGGAAATTCTTCTCCAAAGCAGAGGTGGATCTGGTACTGCGGAAGCGGCTTTCCGTGTCTGAGGAAGCCTCGTAACTCTGAAAGAAACACAAGAGATTTTTTTTAAAGATTTTCTTGATCCAAAAACTGAACATTTAATTGTGTCGAGTTGAGAAGTCAAAAAGGTGGGCCCGTCTTTTGCAAGAAATGGAAAGAAATTAAATTTTCATTCTGGGAATTGATGATTAGGATTATATGGGAGTACAGAAGTCGTCTTTGATTGAGGGACGCGGTGGCTCGGTGGTTCAGACGCTGAGCTTGTCGATCAGAAAGGTTGGCAGTTCGGCGGTTCGAATCCCTAGTGCCGCGTCATGGAGTGAGTTCCCGTTACTTGTCCCAGCCAACCTAACAGTTCGAAAGCATGTAAAAAAATGCAAGTAGAAAAATAGGTGGGAAGGTAACAGCGTTCTGTGTGCCTTCGGCCTTTAGTCATGCCGGCCACATGACCACGGAGACGTCTTCGGACAGTGCTGGCTCTTAGGCTTTGAAACCGAGATGATCACTGCCCCCGAGAGCCGGAAATGACTAGCACGTATGTGCGAGGGGAACCTTTACCTTTAAATTACAGAAGTAATATTAATATAGGCCTCTTCAAGACTCCCAATTTCTCTAAACCCCCCCACATCATGCTAGCATTGCCATGAGCATCACAGGTGCGGCACTGTCACCATGAGTGCCACATTGGCACTATCATCGGCGTGACCACCGCAGGCACCCTGCTGTCACCACAAGCGCTGCACACACACACACTCTCCTCCCGCAAGCACACGCCGTCACCGCGAGTGCTGCACGCACACAACCCTCACCCAGACCGCGCATGCTTGTGGCCCTGTTCATGCGTGTAAAGACACCGCCCCCTCTCCTTTGTGCCGCCAATCCAGAAACATTGCGAAACTCCACAGTGGATAAAAATCGATGTTTTTTTTTTAAATCAAAAAAATCAGGTTTTTAAAATTTAAATCAGATTTTTTTAAAAATCTAAATTGGATTTCTTTTGTTTTATCAAATTTATTTTAATAAAATGCTTTTGGAGTAAAAAATCTACCTAAAGACAGTTTTCCCATTTAAGATACATTCATAATTTAATTTATTCGGCGTGAAATGGAGCTTAGTTACGTAGCGTGCAGCTGTAGAGGCTGCAATATTTACATTTTTGGTAAACTCTTTCAATGAATCCAAATTCTCGTAGCTAAATAGGAAACCTTCATTTTGTTTGCAAATAATATTATTATTAAATATTCTAACTACCAGCAAGAATGAGCCTTTACATTTATCAGTTAATAGATAACAGATAACCAGACTTGGAAGGGACCTTGTAGGTCATCTAGTCCAACCCCTGCCCAAGCAGGAGACCCTACACCATTTCTGACAGCCCAATCTCTTCTTGAAAGTCTCAAGTATAATATCAGATCCATCCTGGAAGCACCTGTTAGCAGGCATCCACTCACCTGCTCCCCACCATGTTCCTCACCCTTGTGGTGTTTCTGCCGCATCACCAGCTGTCCCATTAAAGTGAATGGGACTGTCAGTGAGTCAACAGTGGGTTAGAGAAGGAACCGCTGTGGGACAGATGTGACAGTTGCTCTTTAAAAATTACGATTTGAATCAAAGTTGGTTTAAATCAAGCCTTTTTACTACCGTGTTTCCCTAAATATAAGCCCTACCCCCAAAAATAAGCCCTACTTAAGATCTTCAGCCAGATGGACGCATTTATTTCCCCCAAAATAAGATCTAACCAGAAAATAAGACCTAATGTGTGTTTTGGATCAAAAATTAATATAAGACCCGGTCTTATTTTCGGGGGAAACATGGTAGTGATTTAAATCATAATTTCAATCAAGATTTCAATCAAGCCTTTTTACTATCGTGTTTCCCTAAAAATAAGACCCAGCTGGAAAATAAGCTCTATGATTTTTCAGGTTGCTCGTATTATAAGGCCTACCCCCAAAATAAGCCCTGGTTAAGATCTTAAGCCAGATGGACGCATTTAGTACCGTATTTCCCCCCCCAAATAAGACCTAATTAGAATATAAGACCTAATGCGTGTTCTGGATCAAAAATTAATATAAGACCCAGTCTTATTTTCGGGAAAACATGGTAAATCATGATTTAAATCAAGTCGATTTAAATCCACCCTGGGGAACTCTGTTCCAACCTCCCCAAGCCAAACCCGAAGAGAGGACATCTAGACTCACCCTGGAGGAACTGTTGCGTGTCCAACAGCCAATAGGTTTTCTCCCTCTCCAGCTTGTTGGGCTGGTCCTTGTGGGGTGCCAGTGGCCCCTTCCAGTAAACCCGACTTTGGCACTGCCGTTTCAGGAAGATTCCTTCGGGAGCTACCCAAAGGAGCACGCCACGTTTCAAATGGGGGAGCAACCTCTTCAAGACCCAGGTGGCCTTGGCCCCCCAATTTCTGTAGCCTAGGACTTCCGGAGGAGGGAACTGGATTTCTTCGATGCCGCTGGGGCCATACAGGTCCTCGTTCTCTTCCACCGCCGTCGAGTAGGTGATCCGGCAGCCTTCTGCTGTGCTTATGGTCGTCTCTTTCACGAGCACATCGCAGTAGTAGAGGCGAACGTGAAGGCAGCAATCTGGAATGGGGGTGTGTGTGAAAGGCCAACGAGAATCAGAAACTGACGTCAGGACGTAGTTGTGGAGTCTACAAAGCCATATGATTTTTGGGGGGCTTGAAAGCAAGTGTCAACTCATAAAATATTTCTACAGCTGTGACGGCAAACCTGGGGCACGCATGCCACAGGTGGCACGCAAAGCCATTTGTATCGGCACGCGAGCCGCAGGCAAAAGTTACCTCAATGTGCATGCGCACACCTCAACAGCCTATTTCCAGCCTCCCAGAGGCTTGAGGGCGGCTTCTGCAGCCTTTGCAGGCCAAAAAATAGGCCTGTTTCATCACTTCCTGTAATACTGGAAGTGACAAAACGGGCCTATTTTTCGGCCTGTGATGTGCGCGCGCCCCCCCCCCCCCCCCCCCGCAAGCTGCAGAAGCTGTCCCCAAGCATCTGGGAGGCCGAAAAAGGCCACAAATGGGCCAAAAATTAGCTGGGAGGTGCAGTGAAGGTAAGGGGCGGCGGCGAGGATTGTGTGCACATGCACAGGGGGCTTGGGGGGGGGGGCTGCGCACATTGCCTTCTGGGTGGTGGCACAGTTTTTAGCACAGGAGCCCAAAAAGGTTAGCCACCACTGTTCTATGGTCTTTTTAGAGTTGCCAACAGAAAGGAGCAGTGCAGCAGCTTGCAAACCGAAAGTGCATTCCATAAATGTTTTCTAAGATAGTAACTAGTTGACCGAAGTTTCTGCTGCGTACAAAATTCTAACTGGAGAGCATGATTGATGACTCTGGGCTTATGGAGGTGTCCCATTGGAGAATAGGAATTATTCCTATTCCTACTCCTAAGCAGGAGGAGTGGAAAACCTGAAGGAGCATAGGGCAATTAAAAACAAAAGTACATTCCACGCTTATCTTACAAAGATTGTAGCCTGGGCACCCTGATGTATGACACACCCAAGGGGGAGGTGGGGAAACAGGGTCAAAGGTGACTGTAAATTACATGTAGCAGAGTGGGCTTCATATGGGTTAATGCCAGGAGTGGGATGCTACCGGTTCTGCCCAGCTCTATATAACTGGTAGCTCTGAAGAGCAGCAGACAACGAACCGGTTCTGTGTTTGCTGCTGTTTGGCCCACCCGCCCGCCTGGGCTCTTATCTGTCCTTTATTTCCTGCTTTTTCAACCTCAGCTGCTTTGCGCGGCACAGCTGAGCTTGAAAAAGCAGGAAAAAAGTGGCTTTTCAAACGCTGCGCCCCTGTGCGCAGTGCTTTTCAGCTGTCCCAGCGGCACAGCTTAAGGTTTTTTACACGCGCATGCAGGCGTGCAAAACGTAGTCACCGAACCAGAAGTAACACCGGTTGAATCCCACCCCTGGTTATAATGTCAACATGTTGCTCCTAATAAATCTTTTGGATCCCTTTGAAGCTTGGCTCGAGGCTCATTGACATTAGCTTTTGCGAGCTTCGGCCGTGGTCAGTGAGGTGGCTGAACAGGATGGGGCGAAGAAATGCTCAAAATCCATGCCTCTCGTACCTGAATTGATGCTTTTGCTGGGGACAGGTTGTGAACTGGGACTCGCAAAAGCCCGATTTGGATGCTGGCGGAGCTGTGATGGAGCCCAAGTGTGAAAAATACCTTTCGACTGAGACCCTGTGGAACAGAGGACAACAAACGTTAAGAGTTGCTTGTGAATGATGTACTTATTGCATTTATCCCCTTGGCTGGATCCATTCTGATGGATTTGAAGAAAACGGTGAACTAATTCCAGGAGCAGATTTTCCTGCCGGCTTCCCCAGCAAGTCATTGGGGAAGCCGGTAGGAAATTTTTAGGATCCGAGCTTCGTTTCACCAGATCGACACAGGAATTT
The DNA here is from genome assembly GCF_900518725.1 of Notechis scutatus. Next base: position 154,227 of record NW_020717205.1, on the reverse strand, counting down.
CCTTCTGCCTCCTCCTATCTAAGTCGCTCCTTTGGCTCCATCTGCCTAATGACCACCCAGTTGCATAATGACTGCAACTGGGGGAGCCAGGATTGTGGTCATTTAGCAGTCACACGGGCATCTCATTTAACAACGACTTCACTTAACAACTGAAATTCAGTTCCCAGTAAGTCAAGGATTACCTATATTGTAAATTGCTAGAAAGCAACGGTGATCCTGGAACACCCACTTTATTGGTGCCATGTCGTTTTTGTTGTTCCATTCCATTATAGCAGTGATGGCTAACCTATGACACGCGTGTCACTCGTGACACGCCGAGGCACTTTGACTGACACGCCTGTTAGTGTGGGGAAAACCTGCACATTTAGAGGCTGCCTGTGCTCTGCTCCAATCCCTGCTCCCTGCTTGTTGCGTGGAGGCGCGGTGTCACCGCTGCCGCAAGATCTTTGCAGCAGAGAACCAGTTTTAACCGCCATAAACTGAGGTTTGTCAGTTTCATTACCTCAGGAACGCTACAGGAGGAAAGGAGATCCATGAGGTTCACAGCCCTGTAAGGTGGCCTTCCGATCCCCACATCCTGCACCTGCAGCCCTGAGACCAGGGAGACGAGTTTCACAGCCCTGTGTGATCACCCCAGCCCAGTCTGTCATAAACCAAATTATTGATATTTCTTGAAGTGACACACGACCCGAGGAAGGCTACACTTTTTCCCGATTTTCGACACACCAAGCTGAAAAGGTTAGCCATCACTGCATTATAGCATACAAATCCACCCCAGAGCAGACCTCACTAACCATACAATGCTGTTATTTTTTATGTATTTGAACCCCTCCTTTATCATAAGAGCCATGTTGTTAAAGTGCTGTAAAGGTAAAAGGTAAAGGTTCCCCTCACACATATGTGCTCATCGTTTCCGGCTCTAGGGGGTGCTGCTCATCTCCGTTACAAAGCTGAAGAGCCGGTGCTGTCCGAAGACGTCTCCGTGGTCATGTGGCCGGCAAGACTAAATGCCAAAGGTGCACGGAATGCGGTTACCTTCCCATAAAGGGGTCCCTATTTTTCTACTTGCATTTTTTTTTACATGCTTTTGAACTGCTAGGTTGGCAGAAGCTGGGACAAGTAACGAGAGCTCACTCCGCGATGCGGCGCTAGGGATTCGAACCGCCGAACTGCCGACCTTTCTGATCGACAAGCTCAGCTTCTTAGCCACTGAGCCGCTGCGTCCCTCTAAAGTGCCGTATTGCAGGTTAACTCTGCCCACTGCCAGCAGTTCGATCCAGACTGGCTCAAGGTCGATCAGCCTTCCATCCTGCCGTGATCAGTAAAACGAGGACCCAGATTGTTGGGGGGTAAGAGGTCGACTCTGTAAAGCAGGGGTCGCCAACCTTTTGGACCCCAGGGACCACCAAACTCATCGTTTTAAGTCCCGCGGATCAGAGAAAATCCGCCAAAAAGTTGGCAGGAAAATTCCCCACCCTGTTTTCCTACTGATCGATTGTTCTTCATTTGGGATTGCAGGATACCATCTCCAACTCTGTTCTCAGGGGGAGAGAGAGAGAGAGAGAGAGAGACTTTTGGCTTCATGCAAGGAAAGCAGCAGAAGCTGCGGAAGTCTTTCTTTCTCTCCCCCAAACTCCGCCAGAAATGAGTCTTTGCCGGCGCAGCCTCTTGGAGCAGGAGGCCTTGCAGGGTCCCAAAGGGTCATTTCTGGCGGAGTTTGGGGGAGAGAAAGAAAGACTTTGGCTGCTTTCCTTGCGTGCAGCCAAAAGCAGAAGAAGAAAGAAGTGGAAAGAAGCATCCCGGTGGCCAGGCCAGGCGTGTGGGGCGAGTGGGTCAAATTCTCCCTCCGCCCTTTCCCCCCTCCCCTCACTACCTCGTGCTGTGCGCAATGCAAGCGACATAAGCCTTGTGTTCCCAGGACCATGTGGGCGTCACAGCCTTATGTTCCTGCGCAGCCTGGATTAATTGCTTTGGGGGCAACCTTTCTCTGCGGACCACCAACATTTTCTCACGGACCACCAGTGGTCCCCGGCCCACTGGTTGGCGGCCACTGCTGTAAACAGCTTAGAGAGGGTTGTAAAAGCACTGTGAAGTGTTACGAAAGTCTAAGTGCTCTGGCTATTTTTACAAGTAACTCAAGGCAGTGCACATATCGTTATCCTGCCCTCAAAATGTCTCTCCATACCTTTTTCAATCGGAGGTGCAGAGGAGGCCTCCGCTTCCACCTTGACCTGTAGGTCTGCACTGCCAACCTTCTGGGGAAGTGGGGCAACGCCTGGATCGTCATCTTGCCTTTTTCCATAAGGCTCTGAAGATGGTTTGGCCTGGAAAGAAAGGAAATAAAAGTGGTTGAAATTGGGAAGAAGGCATCTAAATGCACATTCTGGAACTTTGTAATGGAGAGGGTCAAGCTGTTTTCCAAGGCACCTTTGAAGGCCAGACAAGGAAAAAATGGATGGAAACTGATCAAGGAGAGATTCAACCTGGAAATAAGGAAGAATTTCTTGACAGTGAGAACAATCAACCCATGGAACAGAAGTTGCCCTCGGAAGTTGTGGGAGGTTCATTCCTGGAGGCTTTCAAGGAGAGATTGGACTCCCATCTGTCAGAAATGGTGTAGGGTCTCCTGCTTGCGCAGGGGGTTGGACTAGATGACCTACAAGGTCCCTTCCAACTCTGTTAATCTATTAAATCTAGGCTAAAACTTTCAAAAAAAAACCTGTATAAACATCTGTCAGGAATGGTGTAGGGTCTCCTGATTGGGCAGGGGGTTGCAATACTATAAATGACAATAATAATAACAACAACACGATACTAGTAATAATATCATCAAGTACTTTTAAGTACATTTCTTTTTATATTAGCTTATTTACATTTTTAGTAATTATAATGATTATAATTATAAACCATCTTTATTTTAGATACATTCATCATCTTTCCTCCTCTAATATTCTATTCTGTTCTGTTCTGTTCTGTTCTGTTCTGTTCTACTCTACTCTATTCTGAATTCTATTCCGAATTCTATTCTATACTATGCTATGACCAGCGAAATACTGTGGACATAATATACTTAGATTTCAGCAAGGCATTCGACAAAGTAGACCACAACCTACTTCTTGGTAAGCTAGAAAAAAGTGGGATAGATAGCACCACCACTAGATGGATTCTCAACTGGCTGATAAACCGTACTCAATGAGTAGTCCTTAATGGGTCTAAGTCTACATGGAGGGAAGGAAGCAGTGGGGTGCCACAAGGTTCTGTCTTAGGCCCAGGACTCTTCAATATCTTCATTAACGACTTAGAGGAGGGAATAGAAGGGGAACTTACCAAATTTGCAAATGATACTAAGCTGGCAGGAGTAGCTAACACCCAAGAAGATAGACTCAAGATCCAGAGGGATCTTGACAGACTCGAACCCTGGGCCATATCGAACAAAATGAAATTCGATGTAGAGAAAAGTAAAGTCCTACACTTAGGCAAGAAAACCCCAAAGTACACATATAGACTGGGGTGAAACCAGGCTCAACAGCAGGAACTGTGAGAGGGATCTTGGAGTCTTAGTGGACAACCAGCTAAATAGGAGCCAATGTTGTGCAGCAGCAGCCAAAAAAGCTAATGCAATCTTAAATTGCATTAACAGAGGGATACAATCGAGATCAAGTGAGGTACTACTATCACTATATAAAGCCTTAGTAAGGCCACACCTAGAGTACTGCATCCAGTTTTGGTCCCCACACTATAAAAAAAGTTGTTGAGACTCTAGAAAAAGTACAGAGAAGAGCAACCAGGATGATTAGGAGACTGGAGACTAAAATATATGAAGAACGGTTACAGGAACTGGGCCTGGCTAGTCTAGTGAAGAGAAGGACCAGGGGAGACATGGTAGCGGTCTTCCAATATTTGAGGGGCTGCCACAGGGAGGAGGAGGGGGTCAAGCTATCTTCCAAGGCACCCTTGAAGGCCAGACAAGGAATAATGGATGGAAACTGAACAAGGAGAGGTTCAACCTGGAAATAAGGAGAAATTTGCTGACAGTGAGAACAATAAATCAGTGGAACAGAAGTTGCCCTCGGAAGTTGTGGGAGCGCCATCACTTGAGACTTTCAAGAAGAGATTGGACTGCCATTAGTCAGAAATGGTGTAGGGTCTCCTGCTTTGGGGGGAGGGGGTTGGACTAGATCAACAGTTGCCAACCGGTGGGCTGCAGCCCACTGGTGGGCCGTGAGAAAATTTTGGTGGGCCACAGAGAAATGTCCCCCCCCCCCA